>BGNK01001037.1:0-158047 GCA_003297005.1 Symbiodinium sp. clade A Y106
GTGAACGACATGCAATTTGTGCTGGACCATCGAGCGTTGGTACAGTCCAACAACTCCGTGCACACACTGGGCCAGTCGCAAACAGGCATGTATGCGTATCGCGTGTGGATCTACAAAGTACCCATAGTCATGACGGTGGATGACAGTGCTGTGTGGGATTCTGACGAGCCATGGATCCACGAAAACATGTTTGAAGTCACCTTGCATGGCCCGTGCTACCAGTGAAGCGTAGCGGTTCAACCGCCTTTGCTGCAAAATGCAAAAGGGGGCTGAGGTGATTGACTCATCTTTGGAGCAGTTGGAGGTTGCTTAAGAACACAGGTTCGCGGTTCGATTTTACGGCCTGGATTCCGGCCGCAGGGCAAGCTTCAACTTCATAAGCCCTGAATGTAAGTCGTTGACCAACCTGGACCCCAAAAGTATGCAGAATTTGAGGGGTTCCTTATTGTAATTATAGTATAATGGGCCCCGAAACCCTATTCTAATTATTAAGGCCCCTACATTAGCCCGGGATCAGATGTTCAGTTTTGATACAAGAACCCCCCGGATCTCAAGAATACCCAAGGAGTTATGCATAGCCATGTACAGTGAATGATGAAGTGCCTAATTTTTGCCCGGTTTTCCGGTAGTACCTTTGTGCACTGTGACTAGAGGGTCTCTTGCTTTCATCTTAAAACTTGTGAACAAGGATATCCGTATTCTTGAGGAGATACTGGCCAACCTACGTAGTGGCAGAGCACTGGCCCTCCAGCTCCACCAAAGCCGAGAGCTTGCAAGCCCTGAGCCAGGCGTCCAGACTTTGGGCCCCAACAGCCTCAAGCTCTACCAAACCCTCAACTCCAAGCTCCAAACCCCGAAACCTAAACCCTAACTCCCCTGCAACGCGGGCTGTGTCCTTGCTAGGTAGGAGGGAAAAAACCCCTAAACTCAAGCCCTTAGCCAGGTGGACAAGGTCGACTTCCGATTCTGCCTGCAGTGGCACGCGCACGAGTACGAGAACGATGGCCCGCTGATCCAAGGTTTAAAGGCACAGAGGGGTTTAGGCTTAATGCTCCAGGGGTTAGGGTGTCTATACAATATATAACAAGGGGTCACGTGCCTTGTCTTGTGTTCTGTTCGGTTTGTTAGCCCTCCCAAACGCATTCGCAGAGCAGCAATGCACTCCTTGTACTAGCTAGAAACTAGTATGGTAGCAGTCGCTTCACTGAAGTCTGTTCACGCACATGTACGTTGCTTGCCATCAAGGCCCGAGTATCGTTCACGTGTTCTGACACTTGCTTGGGTCGGCTCTTAATGCTTTGCCCGTGCGGAGTACAGATGTAGCTGTAGTGTAACATATCCCCTGCAAGTCCTTGCCTGCCCTGTGCGAGTGTGCTAGTCGCAGCCATGGTCTTAAGTTTTTGGTCCGCGATCTTAAATTCGAAAGCCTTGTTAACAGAAAACAATTAAATGCCGATGAACAACCTGTAAAACTTCTAGAACTATAAAACCGAACCTTGCACAAACTCATCCAAAGCACACCTATCGAATCTTATCACAGCGGGTATCGTGGGGTTCAGGTCCATATCACCTCAGATCCCTGTCATAAGCAGCTGGCATGCCACTGGAACTGGTGTTCCAAAACTGCTGCGATCAGAGCGAGCAACCAGGGGATGACGCCACACTGTACGCTTCCTTCTCTGCCCGGCATCAGACGCACGGTTCTCAATGCACATCCTCCGCTTTGACAAGTCTTCCTGAAGATGATGAAGCTTTGGTTCATCCTTCTCTCCAGGGCGAAGTAACGGGTCTCACTGAGACGGACGCAGAGAAACCTGAAATTCCTACGAAGTCCTCGGCTACACCCGACCTTACGAGCTTCGATGCTTTGGATGCCTCGCTGATGCGAGGGATTCCGCTGCGCCAGACGCTGCAGTGGGGAGCTCATCTTTGGCTTTCGGATCCACGATCCCTGAGTGCCGGCAAGAAGGCCAAGCTCTGGGATGCTTCTAAGCCAACGAAAAAGTATGACAAGTTTCTATCGCACACCTGGGAAACCCAAGGAAGATGGAAACAGCTATCACTTCTTCTCCGTTTCGGCTGGCCTAGCATGATGATCTTTTGGGCCGTGGGGGCAATGATTGCTTGCGTTCTTGTTCTACTCGAGGCGCTGCCACTCTTCACTGTGTTTCAGCTGCCGCTTCCAACTATATGGCCTGGCGTACATGGCACTTCCATCCCATATGGTGGCTGGGCATCAGGGACATGCATGTTTTCAGTGTTTTGCTAGGTGAAATCGGAGTCCTGGTAAGCAGCCAACACTTGCTCCCAAAGCCTTCGACCACCGAGGTTGCTGGTTGATGCTGCTGTCCTCGACCGGGGCCATCGTAGGGCTCGTTGTTTTCCCATACCTTCCACACTTCGCGTCAGACATTTGTTTCTTAGATTTCGTATGCGTTCACCAGACGGACGACAGGAAGATGCAGCAGGGGATCAGGTCTATCGGAGCATTCCTCGCGTCAGCTTCCGAACTGCGCGTGCTTTGGAGCACGCCATACTTACAGAGGTTGTGGTGTGTCTTCGAATTAGCCGCATATCGCAAGCTCAACCCAAAAGGAAAGATTGTGATATCACGGGTTATGACGGAGGTCGCTGTTCTTTTGACCTTCGTTTGGGTACAGTTGGTCGCTGTGGGATTCTGGCTCGCGCGCTCGGGTCCCTACGGGGGCGAGCCTTGGCGGATGATGCTGGTGCTCGCCTGCGCGGCTTTGCCGATTCTTGCTTCAATGTCGCAGACTGCAGTGCAGAAGCAAGATGCCGAGGAAGAGCTGAGGAGTCAATTGGCAAACTTCGATGTGATGGATGTGAAGTGCAGCAACGAGTTTGATAGACAATGCATCCATGATGCCATCACCAGATGGTACGGCAGCCTGAGTGCTTTCAACGACTACATACAAGGGCCCTTCTGCCTTGAAGTACTTCAGCTTAAACGTAGCCAGCGCGGCATTGAAGGCCACTACTTCATGTTCTTGCTGCTGCCGACTAGCAGCTACTTCCTGGAGGGTTTTTTAGCAATCGCGATGTCCGGTGTCCCCGCTGAAGTAGCGGTATCCTACTTCCTTGCTGCAGTGGTGTGCTTCAACCTGATTTGGATTCCATCTGTCGTCGCATTAGGAGCTTACTTCACTCAGCACGGAGTCCGAGTGGGCAGATGCAGAATCAAGCCTTCCCTCTTGGAGTCACTCGTAATCCTTCTTCTGTGCCTCATTCTTCTAGCGGTTGGGCTCGCGGCCACAGTTGCCGGCATTGCCAACGGCATACCTGTGGCAATCCTGTGGAACATCGTGGGATTAGTTTTTGCTGCAGTGACTTGGATGAAGTGCTGGCGAGTCTAATGTGGGCACCTGAATTAATAAGCATGTCCCGCTACACCCTAAGCCTATAGCCTTGAAAGCCCTGAAACCGATGCTGTTGTTTAGGGGCCTTAATAATTACCTATACTATTTGGGGCTTCCTTATTATAACTATAGTTATTATGGGCCCAAAGCCATATTCTTGTTATTAAGGCCCCTATCTTACAAAGCTAGATCCGACCACCGCTGCATGTTTCACTTCACCCAGCGCTATATCCCCTATGCAAGTGGGGGTTTAACGTTGGAAGTGGTTTTCTTGACTTGACGTCAGACTTGTCAGAGAGAAAGGGAACCTGAATGGCCGAACCCAAAGGGTCCAAGGTACCTATATAGCAGAATGTAGGGTTTCAAAATTGGGAAATACCATTATGATTTGGGGAGGTATCCCCCGTAACATGTACGTAGGACCCTTTGGGGAAGTTTTTGCTCCGTCTTCAGCATGAAGCTCATATGCGCATGCGGGCTCACCGTGAGCATATCCAAGCCCGAAGCCCCGCAATGAGCCCAAAGGGCTCCTTCACTGGTTCCACAAAGGGCTTATACTAGGATTTAATTTTAGGCCTTAATGATTAGAATAGGGTTTTGGGGCCTACTTTGCTGTACTTCTACTATCTTATAATAGGAATCCCCCAAAATAGTATTGGCTATCTGGGCGCCTTTACTAGAGACTCGGTAGCTGAATGAGCGCTGCGCTTAAACTATTGGGGATTAGCAAGATCCCTGTAGAACTAAAAGTGTAGTGTTAAGTTCTAGGGTTGAGAGTCCCGGTTTCGAGTTTGTGGGTTCCTTTGTGTAGGACATCAGCTTATCAGAATAGGTTTGGAGAGTTTCTCGGTGCAATTTAGGGCTTCGAGGCTTTGAGTGTTGATGGTTTTGGGGTTTAGGGTTTAGGGTTAAAGGTTCAGGGTTTAGGGTTAAAGGTTTAGGGTTTAGGGGTTCGGAGGGCCCAGGGCTGTGCGCAGAATCCTTCGCGTCTCGGCTTCTGCAGTCAGCTCGGTCGGACCCCCGGCTTAATCTAGACTGGCCCTGGGGTTTAGGGATTAGGGTTTTGGGTTTAGGGGTTTAATATAGAATCCGAAATAAGTACCAATATAATTCTTTAGGGTTCCTTATTAGCATATTATGCCCCAAAACATCATGAAGGCCCCTACAATGTGGGTATCGTTTCTTTCACCTCAACAGACCCCCTAAATTCCAAGCCCTAAACCTCTAAACCCTAAACCCCTAGACGCTAAAAGTGTCACTTTGGAGGATCCTGGCCCGATCCAGTACGACGCGGACCTCCGGCGCCGCGCAGCACAGGGCTGCGGTTTCAGGGTGTACAGTAGCCGTCGTTTTTTTTCCTCGGTAGGTTTGTATGTATGCATGTATGTATGTACGTATGTATGCATATATGCATGTATGTAGAATGAACTTGTCCTTTGGGAAGTGTCACGTTTCCGTTTTGCCGGGTATAGTGGTGTTGCTGTTGTTGTTACTGTTGTTGCGGGTGTTTGTATGGACATGTTCTCGCCAGATGTAGGTTTGGATTTAACTTTGCAAGAAGGGCACTGTCCAGTTCGCTACTGGCTGTTCCTGGGCTTTGATGCTGATCCTCCCCCTCTTGCCGGTTTGTCTGCGGTTGCAGGACGTGCATGTTGTCGAGTAGGTTTGCACTGATTGCACTGATTTGTGGCATTTTCTCATCGATTTGGGACTCCTCAGATGGTTTCAGGTGCAACGGTTCGTATGGTCATATGGTCAACGCCCGTGACGTGTAACTCGGAGCGTACCATAAGTGCATGAAGAGCCATACATGAGTGGAACGGTTGCACCCAAGCCCCCATTGCTTTATCCATCGAGATAATATCTGTACGATGAATGTAGCGGCTGAAACTAGAATTGCAAGATCAACTTGTAACAACACCGTACAGCCCCGAACGTGAACTCGATCCCAGACGCGAGAACTCGGCATTCTTTTAGGGGGTTAAGAATTTTGGGTTTTGGGCCCAGGTGCCTGACTTCACTGGTGCACTTCATCGTCCTTGAAAGGCTTGCCCTCATCGACGATGAGGATCGGGGAGTTTGAAAATAAGCGTGAGTGGTTTTGAGGCTTAGAGTTTGTCTTGTTTGATGTTGGGGCTCAGGGGTTAGGGGTAAGGCTTCAGTCTTGACGATGTGGGGCTTGTGCCCAACAGTCGAATGCCAAATCGATTCTGTGCCCTAAACCCCGAAGCTAAAGCCGATCTTGAAATTAGAAGCTTGTCGGGCTGCCCTCGGCTTGGCTGCCATGGCGACGGCTGGTGCCATCACCTCTGCAATCGGATGAGGCTCTAAAGTGTTGCCCTGCTTACCATGGCAGCACGTACGTAGAAGCACGTAGTACCACAATAAGTCCTTCAAATTCCCACAGAAACCCAGACATCCAGGGTGACAGTCAAGGGCTTACCTAGAGGCTCATACCCTACCCCTTTTTTTGATACCTAGTTTTATGGTTAGGATCTGTTATCTTAAAAAGTAGGCGCCCTAAAAAAGGGGTAGGGTATGAGCCTCTAGGTAGGCTCCAAACCCCGAACTCCAACCCGAAAGCCAGCTCCTGCGGATGATCCCTCATGTGCCCAAATAGTAATTACATACATTGGCCTTAAAGTATTCCCTACATATATGTACGTGGGGGCCAAAGTAGATACTATTTGGGCACATGGACTTCTTTCTAGGGCTTGGGAGTGCCTGCCACGGCCTTCGGCCCAGAAAGCTCGAGCACGGAGACCCCATGAGATCCTACCATGGCCTCCATGTGCCGTTGTACCTTACAGGGGCCTTTAGAGTTCCTGCAAGGGCTACATTAAGGGCTCCTTTAGGGGATCCCTTCAAGGGGTCTGGTGTGGGCTCCTTGAAAGGAGCTGTTTAAGGAGGTATTAGGGGTTCTACCTGTAATGTAGTTAAGGCGAGGTTAGAGCTAAGCTTGCTCGAAGCCGCACAGGAAGGTGCGCCGACCGTGCTCGGCGACGTGCTCAAAGACACGCCCTCCGTACTCACGGCGCACTGGCCGAGAAAGGGTTGAGGGAGGTTCAGGGGCTTATAGGCTTTGGAGTTTATCCTAAGCACTTAAGTCCAGAGCTTACAGGATTTGGCAAAAGGGGCTTGTGTTAGAAAGGTTTAGGATGATCTGAGCGATTTGAGGTGCAGAGTGTAATGAGGTCAAGTTGATGGGAAAGGCAGGCTTGGACACCAAGCGACAATCAGAAGCACGCTCTCGGGCACAGTACCTTCATGCCTCGATTGTCGCTGTTGTGTTTGGTATCCGTGTCGACACATACATGTAGAGGTATGTGCACATAAATTTTTAGCAGGATGTATGCATGCAGAACTGTTCATTGTGCATTCACTCAAGACTTGTTCGTACATATGTATATGTATCTACACACATGCACACGTACACAGAAATATATATATATATACTATTATATAGACAGGCTGTCATATTATTTACTGCAGTTCTTATGTTTCATTAATTTAGTATCCTCTCCATCTGTTCCTGCATCTGCATCTACATCTCTTTAATGGTTCTTGCATACGCACATACATACATACATACATACATACATACATAATACAAAGCGCTACATCGACAAGTATACTATGCGCCACGCACATGCATAAACCAACCCTTACCCAGAAACCCAAAGCCTTCGATCCTGCCCCTCGTTTATTGTCTTAGTAGCTGAGTAAGAAGCCTTTACCCTTTGGGGCTTTATAACGGCTTTATAAAGTCCTACCATAGTTGAATAGGACAACTTGTGTTTGCGCTAGGGTGCTCAGCCTCTAATAAGTTGTTCTTATTGGGAGTTTCCGAAAATAGGGGACCCTAACATAGTACCCTAAATAATAGGATCCTTATTATAAGGACCCAAAATAAGGTACCCCCATTTTCGGAAACTCCCATATCGAGCTTAAGGATTCCTGCGTTGCTGGATTCTCCACTTCTGGACAACGACCAGNCTTTATAGTAGGATCCTTATTATAAGGACCCCAAAATAAGGTACCCCTAATTTTCGGAAACTCCCAATAAGAACAACATATTAGAGGATGAGCAACCTAGTGCAAACACAATATGTGTTATTCAAATATAGACCCCAAAAAAGTAGCACCATTATAAAAGGGCCCAAAAAAAAAGAGTCCCCCCCCCCCCCCCCCATTTCGGGAGATTCCAGGAGCCTTGCCTGATGGCTTTGGAGCTGATGAAGCCGCCCGGCCCCGGATTAGGAGACTGCGCCCCCTGTGATCCTCGGCCATGCCGCCCCACTAATGTAGGGGCCTTAAGAATTAGAATAAGGTTCCCTTAAAGGGGTCTACAAGGGCTATCAAAAGCTATAAGGATTTAGCCTAAATAATTTGAATAGGGTTTTTAATTTCCTTATCATAATTATGGTGTGATATGCCCCCCCCCCTCCCCAAAGCCTATTCTAATTATCCTCAAAGGCTTCCTTTAAGTGCTCTTCTCAGTCATTGCAAGATGTTTAAGGATTCCATTGAGAGATCTGGACGGGTTTAGGCCTCAAGGTTGTCATCCTGGACTGGTGGACCAAAGCCCCGAAAGGAAGCAGACAGGATTCTCCTCACCCACCCTAGCCCTCAAATCCTAAGCATAGACTCTGGCACCTCGAGACCCCGACCTAAAGCACTAAACCGCAGGAGGCTGATTCTCCTAACCCCCAAAGAGTCCCAGGTACTGTTACGGGCGATACCTCCCCAAATCGTAATAGTAGTTCTTCATATAGAGACCCTAAATTCTATACGATATAGGTACTTTGAACCCTTCGGTTGACCCTGGGGCCCTGAGCCCTTTGACCCTTGCTTGCGCGACATAGCCCGACTAGGGATTATCCGTATCCTCGGAAACCCTGCAGCCTGAGGATCCCTTACAGTAGAAGCTAGAAAGTTGGAACATCATTAGCCTCATGCCCTTAAAGTAAAGTAAAGGGAATCCCAGCATGAATCATCCTAAATCGATGTTCCAACTTTCTGGGGTTCACTANTTACAGTAGAAGCTAGAAAGTTGGAACATCATTAGCCTCATGCCCTTAAAGTAAAGTAAAGGGAATCCCAGCATGAATCATCCTAAATCGATGTTCCAACTTTCTGGGGTTCACTATAGTATGATCTCCTTTCGTCTGAAAGGGTCTTCGGGGCAAGCCGAAACAGTTAGCAATAATATGCCTCACGGATCCTATCATACTAAAAAGAAGCCCAAACCCTATACTAATTATCAAAGCCATTACATTACCATGAGACCCATGGTAAAAGCTATTCCCCGACCATTGTTCTCAGACATCGTCGCATCGAGGTTGGGAGTTTCCGAAAATATGGGACCCTAACTTAGTACCCTAAATAGTAGGATCCTTATTATCAAACCCCCAAATAAGGTATCCCTAATTTTCGGAAACCCTAAACCCTTATAGAGCCCTTTAAAGGAACCCGTATAGTACCCTTCCCTTATAGCTACCCTTTAAAGGAACCCTAAGGTGCCCCCTAAACTTTCCGAAGCTCCCAGGTATGGCACGCTGAATGGGGATCCCTTTGAGGCGCCAAGCTAGCATTCGCCGGATCTTAGGGTTTAAAGCTGGGTATTTAGGGCTTAGGGATTTAGGGCTTAGGGATTAGGGCTTAGGTATTTAGGGTTTAGGGCTTAGGGAGTAGGGCTTAGGGATTTAGGGTTTAGGGTTTAGGGCTTAGTGTAGTCTCCATTGTAGTTCCTTTTGGGGGTTACCTTATAGGATCCTTATTATATATTTGGTTAAACCAAAAAAAGGAACTACAATGGAGACTATAGGTAGGGTTTAAAGCCGGGTACTTGGAGGTTAAACCCTACCTTAACCCTAAGGAACCCACCTTTTCAGGGTTCCTGATTATGATTTCCTTATATAGGTCCTTAAAAAGGTAGGTTATTTGGGGTTAAGGTAAAGCCTAAAACCTAAACCCTAAAGCCTAAAACCTAAATCCTAAACCCAGGCTTCGTCCTTGCCAAGTAGGAGGGAAAAAACCCTAAAGCCTAAAGCCTAACACTTCAAGGCTACGGTTACAACCTCTCAGAATGCACAGAAGACTGGGAGGTTCATGGGTAGTTACAAGGGTTCCTTTAAGGGTCCCTCTGAAGGGATCTATAGGGATTCTATAAGGGTATAGGGGTTAGGGCCTACTTGGAGATTGACGGGTTGGGTTATAAGTCCCCTAATAAGGGTTATGGGGGTTTCCGAAAATCAGGGCTGCCTCATTTGGGGGCCCTTATAATAAGGATCCTACTATTTAGGGTATTATATTGGGGTCACCTATTTTCGGAAACTCCCTTATAACTTAGAATTATGGTTTCCTTACTTGTAACTCCACTTGTAACTAACTACCCATGAACCTCCAAGTATAGATGTGCAGCCCCACAACTCCACCCCCTTCAGTTTCAAGCTCCGGCTTTGACCAGGGTTTAGGGTTTAGTGATTTAGGGGCAGCTCAAGCAAACCTTCCCACGAAGTAGGCGCAAAGTTCTGCCAGCCCTTTAACCCAACAGCGCTCTAAAGCCAGCACCCTACAAGCCCGTCAGGTGTTGAAGATCCCAATTCCTAGACTCGGCTCGCACATAAACTCTGCACATCAAAAAAGCTGGACTAGCAATTTGCGTATACCTCTTGAACCCTAAACTCTAACCCGAAGTTTCTGTTTATTTTTTTAGCCTAAAGCCTCAACATCTCAGAGTTCCTTCTTTGGAAAGCCCGAACTTTGCTTTCCGGGTTGGGAGCATTGGGTTTATGGTCGGGCTCAAGGTCTCTAATACCTAGACCCTGCAACCACACTGTTTTATTCTACCCTGAATTCTGCTCCTTGTACTATTAAGGACCATAAGTGCCCTACAAGAAGGCAGTTAGGGGGTCCTGGTAGGTTGTGGGTTTGCACTATGTAGTTCGGACCTGAGGCAAAACCTATATAAATGTATAGAGGATCAAGTGTCTATGTGAGTCGGGTCGTAAACTATATGCCTGGATTGGGGTCATAAGCAAGTACAACTATGGGCTAACTCCTAGCCCGATCCTAAAACCGCTATCAAGACCTTGTCGAAAGCTCCTTCCGAGCCAAAAAGGCTTCTGCACAAGTACATCCTATAAGAGGCCTACAAAAGCCCTATAAAGACTATAAAGCCCCAGTGAAACTCCTTAACATCCTAGAAGAACGCTGTTAAAAATCTTACAAGAGCCCTACAAGCCCCGGCCGCTGAATATGGGAGTTTCCAAATATAGGGGACCCCAACAAAGTACTTTAAATAGTACGAGCCTCAGTATAATAAGTGCCCCCAAATACGGTACCCCTTATTTTCAGAAACTCCAATAAATGTGTCAGGCTCCTCCAGCGATACCTCCGGAGAGCGAGAAGCCTTTCCCGGTGGATGTTCAGTACCCGGTGCCTTTGCTTTAGGGTTTTAGGGTGTAGGGGTGTCGAAGAATTCAGAGTTCTCTGAGGGGGCCGTAGATGATAAGGCTAAATAAGGGGCTTTCGGTTCGGAAGGGGAAGGGTCCGAGTTATTGGGCTGCTTCATATTGGGTACTTGGGTTTCGGGTCATTCGGCACTTGGACCCGTCGAGCCCAGGATCCGGCGGCAAAGGATACAGGTTTTGAGATTTAGATTTTGTGTCTTCGAATCCTTCAAAACTGCACATAGGCGTATTGTTCTGCTTCAAGCAAGTCCCCCTAGGCCTAAAGCCTCAGCAGTATACTGTAAACCCTAAACATCCGTCGTTTGTAGTGGAGATACGATGGACTATGTGGAGCCTTGCCTGCTGTGTGCGAGTGTGAGCGTCGAAACATCCGTCGTTTGGGGTTAGGCTGCTGCAGGGAAGCGAAGAACTCCCCCGGCAGATGACTAGGGTGCTGTAGAGGTCGGAATTTTCATTGATAGGACCGGCTTACAATCCAGATTTGGATGTATATGGGTGTGTTCATCACAGCGCCCTCGGGTTGCTTCTGCAACGCTGCAGCGCATCCATTTCGATGCCTCAGTATGTATGTACTATATACCTCGTACCCCAACAGAATCATTATTGTAATTTGATTTTGTGCACATGGCTGCATCTTGGGAAGCAAGGAGGATGTACCCTGGATTCTAAACCATAATTCGTCACGAAAGAACGTTGGTTATGGAATGTCATGGAGACAAGTTAACCACTGGGTAAAGCTTTACATCAGATTCCATGCAGGTTGCAACGGCAGCACCTTTGCAGGAAGCACCTACTCCACAATCCCATCGGAAACGCGCATGAGCTTTGGGCAAAGTGGCCAGAAGCCAAGCAGGAATCACGAAACGCACAAGCAGTAAACAGAGCTCCATCTGAAAAATCAGGATAAGTTGATGAGGTCGGACCACTGTCGAAGCTGAAAAGGAAGCACACTGAGACAAAAGAAGCTTGCCGTCTTCATCCTTCAACCAAGAAGTATAACTGTGGCCATCTAAGGGTTCTGCGCTTCAAAACATCTTTGCAAGCCCTACCGCACGATGCAGGATTTTTCTCAAAATACATCGGCCACAAAACCTAAAATGCAAGGGCTCGAACTTGTAGAACAAGGCCTCAATTCCTAAGCCTGAATCGTAAACAGCAAACCGCACAAACCTTCCTTTGTCTGGTTCTGATCCCGAAAGCTCAGCAGTTTCCTGGCTAAGGATGGGAACAAGTTGCAGGGCGACGAGCGGGATCGGGTTGCCCAGCTGCAGGCTTTTGATATCGATTACCTACGGTGAATCACAAAAATCCGCGTATGTGTATATATAATATACATATATATATATATATATATGTGTGTGTGTACATGTGTGTGTGAGAGTGTGTGTGTGAGAGTGTGTTGATGTATGCATGAATACAGACATCTACGTATATGTATGTATATACACATCATATACATATATATATATACATAAATATATAGATATAGATTAACGTATAGTATATTGTCAAACCCTAGCTGTTCCAATTGTCAAGGCCTCCATATTTAGCTGCATCACTTGCATCCGAAGTTTCGGGAAGCTTGGCCGGGAAGATCACACAGGATTTGCGAGGCTTGGCAGTTCGTCGTCCGAGCTTCAAGCACATGACCATCCGGTGATTATATTGTAGGTGTAACCTATCAAGGACCCTGGGAATACTTTGTCCGCGACTGTGACTGCAAATAGCCCAAGCCTCAAGGGTTGGCAAAATTTGACATGTGCGGATAAGCGGCATCATCCGTTTACCTTCATCCTTGTCGCCACCATGATTCTGGCCGTACGTTGTCGACGGTGACAGCGACGCGGCCGACGAAACAAGCCTTTTCCTCCTGTTGGCATGCCTTTACAACGACAGCAAGAGTACAACTGGCAGCATCATTGCCGTTCTTGTGTGTGGCTGCTTTTGCTTCCGTGATGCCTTCTCATTGAAACAACTCGTGCTGTTACCACAGCCCTTATCTGTGCAGTTGCCACTGTCACCGTTTGGTGGCTAAGACGACGATCGCACCACAAAGGACAATGACCAGCAGCTGGAGCCCCGAGACTCCAAAACACCTTAGCTAAGAAATAGATCTTTATAAATTGTAATCAGTAATCAGCACCCCAATAAGATTTACGGCAAATTCGATAAATAAGGGTTTATGGAGTCTCTGGGAGATGGGTCAACAAGGGAACTATGCCTCCGCTGTCGCCGCTCCTTACCTACGAGCCCTGAGCGCGGCCGTCAAAGAAGGCACCCTAGGGTCCAGGAGTTTGGGGGTTTAGGGGTTAGGGGTCCGGCAGTGCTGACGTGTCGCTATTGAGACATTTTGTTTATCAAGCGCCCACAGGCCTCAGGCTTTCCCCATTATGTGCTGATCTGAAGTCCATTTGTCAACGCAGCCGCAGTACCTCCGAGGTCTGCTGCACATTCCTTTTGTGCCGGGTGATGTCACTGGTCCCCATGCGCTTGAAGAACGTGATGTGGGAGTTTCGGCGGCATCTCGAGGCCCTGAACCTGAAAGTCCCAAGATACTTACCTTTGGTTAGTAGGGAATGGAGGAATGGGGTAGGGTTTAGGGTTTAGGGTTTAGGAATGCTGATTGGCAGAGACTGGGTTCAAAAAGGGTTTAGGAATGGAGGAATGGGGTACAATTATAGCTACTATTACTACCATTCTTCCATTCCCTACTGACCAAAGGTAGGGATAGGGCTCAGCACTGACTAGGGGTCTGAAACCCTGACCGAAACCCTGCCAAACCCCTGAATCACTCCAGTCCCGCAGCCTGGACATCAGCTTCGACTCCTAAGCCCTAAACCCATAGTTTGAGATCCATGAACCCGTGCCTGCCCAGTGCAAGTGTGCATGTCGAAACCCCTAAACTCGACAGTATTTTCGGCCACAAGGACTCAGATGTCGATTTCGACCTCGCCGCCTTCCACGCGCTGGTTAGGATCCTCAAGCGTTCGCTGAGGCTGCTGAAGCTTCCGGCCATGTGGTAAGGGTACCGGCAGCTTCCGAGAGGTTTCTTGGGGCTTATACAATAGCTATAGGGCTTGCGGGGGTATGATGAGCCTGGTCACTGGTACTGTAATCCATATCTTCCTGATTAATGGCTTCAGGAGTGTAAGCATCGATATGTTTTCTAGTGTGCTTTTGGTGGCACTGTTGTCTTTGCTGGATATCAAGGGCTTTCTTCTTAACCCTCGATCTCACGGCATAGTTAAGTCAAGTCTGTCAGGGATGTCGCCATTGTTTTGTTTTGGCGTCTTACTGTCTTACCGTTTTCAAGCATGAGCCTCCGTTTGTAGTGCGTGCCTCTCGAAAGACTCTGGGCATCTGGTGACGCCCTCGACTCTACTTGGAGGTTCATGGGTAGTTATAAGTGGGGTTATAAGTAGGGTAACTATGGTAATAACTCCTATTGGGGGACCTATAACCCTACTTATAACTACCCATGAACCTCCAAGTACTACCCGAACCCCACCAAGACAAATCAACATGCCAGCAAGGCCCGAGATACTAAACCCTAATGCTCAAGCCTCAACAACTTGGAGGTTCATGGGTAGTTATAATTATAAATGGGGTAGCTATAGTTATAACTCCAATTACGGGACTTATAACCCTACTTATAACTAGTCATGAACCTCCAAGAACACTATACCTGAAAAGCTGGCCGATGAACTCCAATACCCTCAGGAGGGAAGACCACCGAGACAGAGTCAGAGGTCTGACTAACTACGACCAGTTATCGTTCCTACTCGTTTCTACCTTGGTGCACCCCAAAACACTGTTCTCATTGTGGAGGCTCCTATTCAGGTCTATGGACCTTTTTGAGAAAGCCTTCTAAAACCTTATAGGATCTTCCCAACCCCCATTCTAAATCCGAACACTCCAACCTTACAGCCTTTATCCTAATCTAAACCCCTAAACCCTGACCTCTTCTGCCTTAACCCTTACCTAGGCCACCAGGTAATCCCTAGACCCCTAAACCCCTCAACCCCTACAAACCCCGACCTTGTCCGCCTAAACCTTTAATTCATCGCATTTCGCAGGCAGTTGGTGGAGGGCGCCCTGGCGAACATCCTCCTGAAGGACCTTAGCAAGGCGTGTTAGGGTTTAGGGCGTAGGGTTTAGGGGTGTTAGGCTGTTAGGGCTTAGGGTTTGGGGGTAGTTTTCGTTTGTTGGTTTGTGCCCGTTACATAGATGAGGTGTTTATCCGGTGAAAATGCAGGTCTAGAGAGTGCTTCCATAATTTTCCACGCGAAGTGGCAAGCAGAATTCTGCCTCCGAATCGGCTAGAGCTTCAACCTAAACCCTAAACCCTCCGATAAAATTGGAAGGATACAGAGAAGATTAGCATGGCCCCTGCGCAAGGATGACACGCACAAATCGAGAAGTGTACCAAGAGTGTCAAAACCCTAAAACCCTTCAGAAAGCCCTGAGCCCAAAAATCCTGCAAGCTCCCGAACCCCGGAGCCCTAAACCCTAAACCCTAAACCCGAACCCCGAAGTCGCACAAGGTGAAGCTCTTGCCCAAGGGCTTCATGTGCGCATCGCCGCAGAAGGCCCCTGGGATGAGGGGTGCTTTGGGTATACATAGGCCCATAGAGGCCCTACCTGCCCAGAGTGCCCAGTACCCCTGAATTAAGAAATATGGCTTGAATTATATAGGGCTTCCTATTATGATGTAAGCTATATTCCTTAATTCAGGGGATTAGGGGCTCTCTGGGTGGGCCCCAGATTGCCTTTTATAGGTTTTGGGCCATGATTTTACTCACTTTTGGGGGTCTAGATAGGCCCTAACCATCACTGGGAAACCCCCTGCAGCCCTCAGCCTTGAGGCACATCCAGAAATGCTAGAGCCCTAATGCCTGAAGATTCGAAATCCTGAAGCCCCAGAAGCCCAGAGTTTATGTTTGTTGGGAGGTCTTCTTGCCTATGCTTTAGGTCTTGCAGGTGCCTTGGTTTTCGGAAGTATAATGACAGAGACGGTTGGAACAAGGCATGGAGTGGCGTGAGGCTTGTGGCAATTACATGACATCAACATCCGCAGGAACCACACGTGCACGGCCTGTTAGTCTAAGCTCTCAGCCCCAGTGCATCACTAGAAACGGCGAGCCGTAAGTTCTGTGTGCTTATGAATGCACATTGTGCAAGGGAGGCCTAAAACCTCCAAGAATCTCCGATCTCGGAGATCTCGCAGCTTTGAACCCCGGGGTCGTCACGGGATGTAGCATTTGCTGTGGGTGTAGATTTGGGGTTTGGGGTAGGTTTAGGGTTCATTTTTGAGGGTAATGATACCTCTGCATAATTTTGAAGGCAGTTGGTCCATACTTGACAGAGTCTCACACGGCATGCCAGCTGCGCACCCGGAGGCCCGACACGTCGTGAAGCCATGCCTGCCGTGAGCGTGAGAATCGTAAACCTAAATCGTACATCCTACCCATAGGCCCCAAAGTAGTTCCTTTTTGGGATGGCCTCATAGAATCATAGAATTCTGAATATGAACCCCAAAAAGGAACTACTTTGGGTCCTATGGGTAAAGCCAGAAAGCCTAGAAGTCCTGGGCGCTCGCTCGTGGAGAACCCTAACTCCGGAGGACTATCCAAACACTCCGGCGGAGCTACCTCCTTTCATGCTACCTCGTGCATGCATGGGCATCGCGGCTTGGCGGCACGATCTTTTGCACAAGAGATACAGTGTAGGGTTTAAGGTTTTAGGTTGGGTGGAGCTTAGGCCGAAATTGAGGTCCGCCGGCTTGCCGGTTGAGGGCCAGGGCTGCAAGGTTTCCATGTGGAAAAGTGTCACGTTCGGAAGGTCAATCTGTGTCTTCAAGCTCGAAACTCGAACTGCCCCCTAAGTCCTTGGCAACCTAGGGACAGTAGTCTAGTATAGGATTGCAATTATAGTATGATGGGCCCGAACACCCTGTTCTGATTATTAAGGCCTCTATGTTAGTCTACGAAAACCTTGGCCATGCACGCCGGACCACGAATGCTGAGCCCAGTCCGGCCGGGTACAGCAGAAGGTGCAGACTTGACTATAGTGGTCGGAACAGTTTCCGATACTACGGCTGATGATAAAAACACTGCATTACCCATAATAAGGAATATGCCATACCTCCGATAGTCTAGGGTCATTAATTATTAAGGTAATGCAGGATTTATAGCATCAACCGTATTCCTGTGGGTTCCCTCTGTCGTTGTTATACTGTGCTGTTTCCCAAACCTGTGTTCGAATGATGAGAGCGTTTACTTTGCGGCGGTTAGGTTCATTTTGGGGTTTCCGGCCATCAGCGTTCGCTGCAAAGGTAGGAGTAAGGAAGGGGTACCGGAATTGAACCCCCAATCAAGGGGCCCTAATAGTTAGCAGACCAGGGTTCTAATTAGTCTGCATTAATAGTGTATAAAGCAATATGCCTTAAGGCATAGTGTCAGCTAGCAGCCTGTAATTCACTAGGGTTCTATACTCCCACAGCCTCTGTCTAAAGACTTGCAAAAAAGATTCCCCACACGCACGAACTATTCATGTCAATCCTCGTGGTCTCGGTGCCGTCGGGTTCCAGCAAGTTGTGTTGATCCACATGGGAACGCGAAACCTTGAGCGCTGTTTTGCTATTTCGGTTGAGTGGGTCCTAAACTCTTTGAGGCATAGTTTGCGAGTGTAGATAAAACCGCTTGGGGAACGAGTTCAATGCTCTGGAACATTGTCGCAACAAAAGCCATGGTATCGCAACATTATGGGAGTCGGAGTAGTTAGCAACTGTATCCCCTAAAGTGCGCCAGACCCCCGAACCCCATTCCACGTGGTAAGGCAAGGCCTTGCTATATCCCTTATCTACAACCCCGAGCGGCCCCCTATGTAGATTCTTCATCACCCTACAAGAACTCCGTGGAGGAGCCCTAAACCTCGTAAAAGGAACCCCTGCTTGAGATCCCTTATAGACCCCGTTAAGGAACCATTTAAAGGGAACCCTATTCTAATTATTAAGAGCCCTGTACCTTGTAACGGAACCGTAGTTCCAATTTTAAAGGCCCCTTTTCATGGTCCGCCCTCAGAAGCCTCCCGAGGTTGTGAAGTTCTTCCTGGACTACAAAGGCAATCGCTCTAAACCCTATAGTTACTTAGTAGCTGAGTAGGTAACATTAGCCTATGTTGGGTACATATAATCCTACCATTTTTTTTTGGGCTAAGGTACTCAGCCCCTAAGTATACACCTCTAAACCCAAAGCACACGATGGAGAAGTGTACCGAAACCCTAGACCACTTGGAGGGTTGAGGGTGTTTCGGGTTGAGGTGTTTCGGACTTCAGGGGCTCTGGATTTCAGGTTTAAGGAGGGGTTTACGGTTTAGTCGGGGATATCCTGGGATCCCCTCAGTCGGGTTTTGAGAGGATCCTAATGGCAAGCCTGAACTCAAAAGTCCGAAATATGTCGTAAACGACGGCATTAGGGGTATCCGAAGTCCGAAATCCGAAAAGCCCTGAACCCTGAGGACGCTCAGCAGTGCGTGTTTCTTTGCGTAACTTGATGGCAGGGTGTACTGGTTCTTACTGAAGGGGGGCGGGGTGGGGTGGCGTGCACACCGTCAACACACTGCGTGGCATGAAGATCCCAAGAAAGGCCCCTTCTGCCATAATGTCGGTTGAAACCGTACAACAATTTGAGCCATATGTTTGCGGAAGCCTTGAGCCTAGCTCCTTGCCTTAAACCCGAAGCCCTCCCCTCTCTTAGGGCGCACCCGCTCTCGAAGGAACACTTTCAGGCTTCCTTGAATGGGTTCCTTTTGGTTCCAAACCCCACGCCTAAACCCGAAGCTTTACACCCTACAACTTACACGTAATGCAAAACACTTAAAATTGCATGCCGGAAGGTCATCCTAAACCCTAAACCCTGACAAGGTCCGGCCGAAAGCTGCAATGTAAACCCTACTATCTAAAATCTAAACCCCAAAAACTTGACAGCCCCCCCAAACCTGAGTAGCTGAGTAGAGAAACCTTTTTTTGGGCCAGGGTACTCAGCCTCTAAGAAAGGTCCGGCAAAAAAGCTTCATTTAAAACCCTACTATCTACACCCCTAAATCCTAAGCCCTAAATCCTAAACCCTAAATCCTAAACCCTAAATCCTAAGCCCTAAATCCTAAACCCTAAATCCTAAACCCTAAATCCTAAACCCTAAATCCTAAGCCCTAAAACCTAAGCCCTAAATCCTAAACCCTAAAAAAAAAGGTCCGGCCGAAAGCTTCAAGTCAGACATGACGAAGCGCTTCCAGTGCTGTGCGCAGCCTATGGAAGACCTGAAGCTGGCTCTCAGCTTCTGGGAGGACTGTTTACTGCTCTTAAGAATTCTGTTTCAGTTTGCTTATAATATAATGTAGGGGCTTAAATAGTTACAAATCATACGTCTGGGGTTCCTTATTATAATTTTACTATAATATACCCCAAAACCTTATTCTAATCATGCCCCTATATTAGCTTAAAGGGATTAATAAGAATACTGTTTTTATTCTGGTTCTAAGGGCCTTTGGCCAGGACTCCGGTGGGTTTAGGGGTTCCTTTGAGGGATTTTTAAGGGTTCCTTCGGGGCTCTTGAGGTTTAGGGTTTAGGGATACCTAGGTTTAGCTCAGTAGCTCAGTAGGTAACCGTTTTAGGGTTAAGGGTACTCTAAGGGCTTCCTTTCAGGGATCTATAGAGGTACTATAAGCCCAGAGAACCCAATACCCCTTAAATAAGGAGTATACCTTAAATTATAGAGGCCTTAATATTATGATTTAAGGTAGAGTCCTTCATTCAGGGGTATTGGGATCTCTATACGGGGCTCGCAACTTTTGGGAGGACTACTTAGGGTTTAGGGGCGAGGGTTTATAGGGTTCAGGATTTAGGGTTTAGGAATCAGGATTTAGGGTTTGGGGCAATTTTTGGGCGGTTTCGGGACTTTTAAAGTTAAGCGTCGGCGTCGGGTTCTTCGTTGGAGGTGTCGTATTACAGCGGTTCCATAACGAGGTTCAGGGGTTTCGGGATTTATAAAGGTACTACGAGGGTTCCATAAGGGATTCGGGTTTTGGAGGTTTGGGTGAGTTTTCGGGCTATTCTTTCTTGGGGGATTAGGGGAACAGGGTGTAGGGCTTAAGAGGCTTACGGGGGTTGCGAGGCTTGGGGAGTTCAGGGTTGGTTTAGGGGTCTATATGTCCATAATCATAAGGGCTTTGGCTTTCCCTGGGGGTTGGTCAGGGCTTTATTTGTTTTTCTTTTTATGATGGGTTCGAGTATAGAGGATCTAGGGTAGGCGATGTCTGTAACACTGTAGCTGAGTGGATACACTGTACACTTTTTGGATAATACTACCCACTATAAAACTAAAAGTGTACACTCTTGGGGGCTTATGAACTCAGCAACTAAGATTAAGAAGGGTTCAGGATTTACGGGGCTTTTTTTTTTTTTTGGGGGGGGGGGGTTGGGGTTGGGGGGTGGGGGGCCCCGGGGGGTCAGCGGTGGGGGGTTTGGGTTTGGGGTTTAGTGTTTTGGGTTTTGGGTTGTGGGTTTGGGTGCTTCGGTTTTGCGTTTGGGGGTGGNCTCTGCGTGACGTACATTGCTCAGCACAACACAGAAAGGCGGCCGTTGGTTGTTGACGTCCAGGTACTGCCCTTTGACAAGCTCTGTCTGGATCTGCTTCGCGCCGTTTTTGTTTTTTTGGGTGGGGGGTGGTTAGGCTTGAGGGGTCGGGGGCCTCGCGGGCTCAGAGTTGCGGGGTTTGGGTTTAGGGTTTAGGGCTTCAGGTTTTGGGTTTAGGGTTTGGGGCTTCAGGTTTTGGGTTTAGGGTTTAGGGCTTCAGGTTTAGGGTTTAGGGCTTCTGGTTTTGGGTTCAGGGTTTAGGGCTTCTGGTTTTGGGTTTAGGGTTTAGAGCTTCAGGTTTTGGGTTTAGGGTTTTGGGCTTCAGGATTTGGGTTTAGGGTTTAGGGCTTCAGGTTTTGGGTTCAGGGTTTAGGGCTTCAGGTTTTGGGTTCAGGGTTTAGGGCTTCAGGTTTTGGGTTTAGGTTTAGGGCTTCTGGTTTTGGGTTCAGGGTTTAGGGCTTCAGGTTTTGGGCTTCGGGTTCTCAATTCACATGGGGAGTTCTGTTCATTCGCGTGCGCAAAAAAACGCCTCCGTGGCTAAAACATCGGCAGGTTCTTTTAGGATGAAACCCTGGGATCTCTTCGTCCCCTGAAAGCCCTCAACCCCTAAATCCTCAACACCCAACCCTGACCCCTAAACCCAACTTAGAAGTGTTGTAGACATGAATGCTTTATGACTAATAAAGGGCTATGGCTTTGGAGTTCAGGTCAAGGTAACGATGATGAGGTGGGAAGTTTAAACTTATTTAAACCCTGAACCATGAAGCCTGTAAGCTCTGAGGCCCTAAAATACGAATCAGACCAAGCCAGAGGACATCACGCGCTGCGTGGACAGCATCGCCGAGCGTTTGGAAGGACCCAGTCCGTGCACCCTATCCCTGAACTCTAGGCGGCCCAACGGTCGCAGGGTTTAGGGTCTAAGGGTGTAGGGTCTAAGGGTTATTTAGACTTTACAATTATAGCAAATAGCCTTAATAGCCTTGCTTAATAATCTTCAGGCTCAAGTTTCAGACTCGACGTCCTAAAATCCTGACCCCTGAACCATCAACATCTGCCAAGACTTTGAAAAGGCTTTGCAGAAAGACAATGCACGCAATCCGAAAAAAGCCTCGAGCCCCAACAAATGCGAAAGATCCCGTAAGCAACCCTCTTGCTACAATATATATATATATATATATCCGCTCATAGACCCTTGTAGACGCCTGCAACCCCAAAACCTCAAACCCCTAAGCCCTAAACCCTGCGAGAGTTCAAAAGGAGTTCAAGACCTCAGCGAGCAGATGCGGAAGGCTGGACTTTAGGGCCAAATAGCCTTCTGCCTACCGCATTAAGATTTTTAGTTCGCTAGTAGTACCACAAGTAAGGAACCCTGAGATAAGAATGTAGTTGCTGTTCGGCTACTGGGAGTGTTTAGGGGTTCGGGGTAATTTACGCGCCTCCTACAAAGGTTCTGTTGAGGCCTTGAGTTTGCTGTTTGGGGGTTCCTTAGAGGTTCCTTCAGGGTTTTTGCATAAGGACCATTCTTTAGATATTTTGCAGTCTATGAAGGTTCTTCAAGGGTTCGGTAAGGTTTCTTTATTGGTCTTTTAAGGGTACATTAAGGTATTTTTCGGTCTTGATAAGGGCTCTGTACAGGAATTTTCAGGGCTCTTTAACGATTCGAAAAGGTTACTTGAAGGCTCACGGGGTTCTACTGTTACAATGGTTCTTAGAGGTTCTTTAGGGGCCATTTAAGGGTTTTATATCTATTTAAGGCTTTGTAAGGATTTGCTACAGTTCATATAGGGGCTTGAATACTTAGCGTTAGTTTTGTTCGACCACCCCAGCATATTTATGGTGGAGTCAGCTTCTAATCTTGTCACCCTAAACCCCTAAACCCTCTTTCTCAGTTTCCGGTCGGTGTTGTTGGCACAAAAGGTAGAGCGGTCTCAGGAGTCACATGGCTCTTCGCAACCTCCAAACCCTAAACCCCAAGCCCCAAACCCTGAAGCCCTAAACCCCACACCCTGAATCCCAAACCCTAAAGCCCCAAACCCTAAACCCCTGAAGCTCAGGCGACCGACAACATCTTGAGACCTCAACGCGAGCGGCTAAACCTCTGAGCCACGGTCACAGCTAATTTTCGATCTTTCTAAACCCTACCTTAACCCGGAATAGCCTGCCTTTTTCAGGACTTATATAAGGAAATCATAATAAGGAACCCTAAAAAGAATAGCCTGCCTTTTTAAGGACTTATATAAGGAAATCATAATAAGGAGCCCTAAAAAGGTAGGTTATTGAGGCTAAACTGTGAGGGCCTTGCAGCCTGAACCGTATAAGCTCAAGCCCTGCGAAGCAGGGTTCAAGTTGAAATGCCTGGGGCAAGTCAGACTCCTAAAGCCCATCAGCCCTAAACCCTAAACCCACTCCTAAAGCCCTAAAGGCCCTAAACCCATATATTCGCGACAATCCCAAACTCGAAATATGGCGGTCTGAAGAAGTCTCAACTCAACCCCCCCGTTACCCCAATACACTCATACTAGAACATAGCCCGAAACCTTATTCCGAAAAATCCTGAAAAGCTGCGACCCTTTGCCGGGTCTTTGGTGCGTAAGCCGGCCATGTGGTCTCGGTCTCTTGGCTCCTGGGTGTGGCGCAGAATCAAAGATTGAATGCTAACCAGAAACCGAAGAGTTGGGCTTCGGAAAGCCGTAATTCCGTGATACACCCTGCACCCCAAACCCCAGAGACCCTGCATCGTAGGTTCGTTCTAGCCAGGCGGGAGGCAAAAAAAAACCCAGAAGCCCATAAGAACTAAAACAAGCCCTAAGCCCTAACCCGAAAGACCCATAAATCGAGCACTTTCTCAAGCTGGCGGGATCACGGAGATGCAGTGTTCGAGCTTTTTGGCTATCTCCTTCGTCGGAACTTCCTGTACGAAGCCTATATCTACAGCCATGTAGACTACTGCCTTTGCGAAAAGCCTGTAGAACTACATGGAGCTGATACTCTGGACCCCAAGCATTCGATTATGGAAGTGTAGGGTGAAGGCTCTGGGCATGATACGGCTGATGGACAAAATCCTGCATTACCCATTATAAGGAATATGGTCCTTAGGGTCATGCAGGATTTTGTCCATCAACAGTAAGTCTCTAGGAGAGGTCTGGGGCCTGGGGTGCTGCAAGGTTCACGAGTTGAAATCGGAAGCAGTGTTCCTGTAGAAGGGCGGCAGCTCTTTCAAGCAGAAGGTCTGACTGTCGGCTTTCTAAATATACGCAAGCTTTACGCATGCCACGGGTTGGAGGGTTTAGGCTTGAAGCGGAAATCTTCACCATTCAGTTGCACGAGCGAAGATAAGGAAATCTAGGTTGAGGGGGCTTGGGTGCGTGTCTATCTCCCAGGGTTGCTTTGGTTTTGGGAGGTTATGCTTACGCCGATGTTTTGAAGTTGTTTCTGCGTACCACCCCAGGAGCCAGGGACTCAACATAGCAATCGAGATTGAGGATACCTCATCTGGAGCATGCCCCGAGTACATCGCCTTTGGCTTATTGGGTTTTTGCACAAATCGGCTATATGCGAAATGCCCGCGCATGTGTGTAAGGATTACCAGAAAACCACTCCCCACTCACTACCTGGACCCCAAAAGTATGTAGAATAATGGCCTTTTACAGATTTTGGGCCATTATGTTATTGAGGGTCTAGGTAAGGTCCATCATTAAGTCATGAAATCACTGAAGAGAGTTTTGGATGCGAGAAAAGGGCTCGTCCCCTGCACGTGCCCTTCTGCTTGTGGATTCCTTACAGGAACCTGTACCGTAGGTTTAGGGTTTAGGGTCCAAGTGCTCAAATGCTAGGGTTTCGGAGCATGGACTTTGGGCCCCGGAACCCTACTATTTGGGTACTTGGAGCCTCTCGGTTGTAGAACGCTTGTAGAACACCTAAACGCTAACCCTCTAATCTAAACCCTGAACCTTCATACGTAGTAACCCTGAGCCCCTATAATCCCCTCCCCCAGGCATGGTCCACCATTTCCCTTTCAATCTTTATCTCTAGAACTCCGAAGCAGAATCCTGGCTTTGCTGGGCTTGAGTTTTATAGGGCTTTATGGACATTACGGGGCATTATAGCATTTTATCGGGCCGCACCTCAGGGCGTTATCGCTAGAGATCTTGGCAGAGTGGCCATGGCCCCTTTTTGTCGACGGAGCACCTCAACCTTCTGCTTCCCGAGACCTCCAGATCCCACGAGCCCGATAAAGTCTCATTATAGATGTGGGTGGTTGTCAAAAATATGGTCCCTTTTTGGGTCCCTAATTTAATACCGCACCTATTATTTAGGGTATCCAAAAAGGGACGCCTAATTTTGACAACTACCCATGTAGTACATGGGTAGTTCTCTAAATTAGAATACCGTTTTAAGCCCCCCCAAATTTGTACAGCACCCTTGTAAAGGGATCCTAATTAAGAGAACTACCCACTACCCATGTAATTCTTCTAACCCTATAATTCCTCAAAGCGTAAATCCCATGCCCATAGGCCTCAACCCGGTCTCAGACGGTTTGCGAGGGCTTCTCAGGCGACTGAAGTGCGGTAAGCATATTCAAGCATGACATCCAGCTCTTGGAGCCTTTTGCTTTGAGAGCATCGTTTTCTCATCCCTTTCTTCCTTTCAGCCTCTGCGCCCCAGAGATCCTTGGCTACCACAACATCCTGCTGAAGTCTAGTGATCCGGGCTCGCAAGACACTGAATACTCCACCTGCAAAGCCCTGTTCCATAAAAGGTCAAGGTTTTACTTGGGAGAACCCACAAAATACGTACCTTCGCAGCCAGCAGAAGCCTTTCCCAAACCATTCAGCCCTAACGTTATGTAGTCCCGCCCTCAAAGATTGTCTTCCTTGGCCTTGGTTCCTTCGCTCGCACCCGGCTCAAAGACGCCGCCTTTGAACAAAGGGGTTTTTGGGGCTTTCGGGTGTCAGATGTCGAAAGGGTTCTCTCCCGACAGACGTGGCTAATTACGGAGGATGCTTGCCGCAAGTTTGAGCTTGGGCCAGCTACATCGGAGCCTGTGAAGCCACTCAGCTCTACGATGTCTAGCTATGGACATCTGCAGCTGTATATCACTAAATACCTAGACTAACATCCTTTGTAGCGATCATGGGCGCATTTTTGGCGCTTGTAAGGCTTATGAATGCCTAGCATCAGGCATTCGGGTTTGAAGGTTCTTAAGGGATGTCTAGGCTTTCTAGGCTGCTTAGGGGTTTCTAGGCTTCTTCAGTGATTTCGAGGGGTTCGATTGCCATGTCGCTGCTGGGTGAAGTGAACCGACTTGGGCTGGAGCTGGGCCAAGAGGTGTCATGGTTGGGGGGGTTAGGGTTTACAATTTGGGAGTTTCCGAAAATTGGGGGTGGGGCTGGGGTTTAGGATTCAGGGTTTGGGGTTTGGGGGGGGGTTAGGCGAAGCGCGCCTGTTGCAAAAGGGTTTTAGGATTTAGGGTTTAGGGTGTAGGGGGATTAAGGTTTAGGGGCTTAGGATTGGGGGTCCTCCTGTTGACGATCCTGCTGTCCTTCTGTGTCGAATCAGCGAACCTCTCCAAACCCTAAACCCTAAACCCCTAAACCGCCCAGCATCTACAGAAAGGACACATACGTGTGACTTTTCGGAAAGATCAAACACATGTAGGCCCTAAAGCCCGAAGCCCAATGTGCACTAAAGTTATAAACCTACCTGAACACCAAAAGTATGTAGAATAATGGCCTTTATAGGGTTTGGGCCATTATTTTACCTACTTTTGAGGGTCTAGGTAAAGTTATAAACCGAAAGCCAAACAAGCAACCCACCCCCTCATGTCCCAAATCAAAATCCTCGCACTGTAAAACACCCAAACGCCCCAACAGCTCACGCTAATTCAGGAGCCTTAATTGGAACAGGCTCTTGGGGCCCATTATACTGTACTTACAATCAGAAACCCACCCAAAATGGCATTGGTAATTATTAGGGCCCCTATCCTAAACCCTAAACCCTGTAGTTATAGACCCTTAAAGGAACCCTTAAGGATCCCTTTAAGGGTAGTATTGCTAATTATTAAGGCCTCTATCCTAAACCCTAAACCCTATAGCTCCCTTAAAGGAGCCCTTAAGAATCCCTCTAAGGGCAGCCCTCCCCGGCCGAACTCCCCGGTGTCCGAGTCGCGAGAGCGTTAACCCCAAACCCTGAAGCCCAAACACTAACCTGGGTTCTTGTTAAGGTACCATAATAAGGAAACCGTATTAGTAACTATAGATCCCTATAATGGTAACTTAAATTAATAAATTCCATAACAAGAACCCACCACCCCCCCCCCTTTGCGAAGCTTCAACCGTGTAAGCGCAGGGCGAAGACTCAAACGGCGCCCTGGGCACAGCTTGCAATCGCTACTGAAACCATACCGCCCATAGCTTCCTGAGAGATGCACTAGACTTCGAATGCAGAAGCCCTAAAGCCCAAAAAGCCGTTTTAAAGACCCTTTTCAGACGTTTAATTATGAACCGCTGCGGGGCCCATATGAGAGTTTCCAAGACAAGAGCTCCAGGTACTTACCCGCAACAACAGTCATCAACAGCTTCCTTTCCTTTAGCCGATCTCGGAGTGCTACATGAGATCTGTGTCGGGCTGAGGTAGGTTTTTGGAGCTTAGGGGTTATATGGGCCAGGAAGCTAGTTCCAGTACCAAGCAGTGCCGCGAATCTCCAACAGTCCAACACCCTTCACACTTGGCTTTGAATACTCTTGGCGATCATGCTTTGTTTTGGGAGGCTCTCTCTGCCCTTGAAGGCTTGCCCTATGCCCACGCAATGGCCGCTTGGAGAATCCACCCCACGCATCAATAGATTTCGAGCTTTCTTAGAGGGGTTATGAGGGGTCGATGTCGTGATGTTTGCCTCCACCTGTTAGCAGTTCTGTGGGAGTGGGTTTGGGTTCATGCCTGCGGCGGCACAGCATGGCGTCCCGCAGTTATTGGAAGGCATCCACATAGTAAAAGCTTTGTGCTGCATTTCGTAACTTGCAAACCTGGACCCCAAAAGTATGTAGAATAATGGCCTTTTATAGGTTTGGGGCCATTATTTTGCCTACTTTTGAGCCCCTAAGGCCAAGGTCGACGTTGCCTTTGTGCATATTTCGTTGGCCCCCCTCGGCCCCTTGAAGTCCCCTAAGCCCTGAACCCTAAACCCTCAAAGCCCGAAGCCTTGAACCCTTTGTAAACCCCTAAGCCCTTTAAGTCCCCCTAAACCCCTTAAGTCCCTGAACTAGAAATCATAATAAGAAGGGACCCCTCAAGCCCCCCTACCTCAACCCCAAAAGTATTGCAGAATCACGGCTTTTCTGGGTTTTGGGCCATATTTTGCTTACTTTTGGGGGTCGAGGTAAATCCTTCATTCGCCACGAAAGGAGCTGTTGGAGGCCACGCAGCAGAAGTTCCAGGGCGGCTCTTTGAAGGCGGGCCCTGGAAGGGAGGGGGGGTTTATCAGGTTGATAGGGCTTAGGGTTTATAGGGTTTAGTATTTTTAGGGTTTAGGGGTTTAGGGTTGAGGGCTTTCGGTTTTATAGGGTTTAGAGTTTTTAGGGTTTAGGGATTTCGGGTTGATAGGGTTTAGGGATGTTTAGGGTTTAGTGTTTTTAAGGGGTTTAGGGTTGAGGATTTAGGGTTTATGGGGTTTAGGGTTTATAGTGTATAGGGTTTAGGGTTGAGGTTTTCGGGCTTGTAGGGTTATAGGGTTCAGGGTTTAGGGTTGAGGATTTAGGGTTTATAGGGTTGAGGGTTTAGAGTTTTTAGGATGTTTAGGGTTTAGGGTTTAGGGTGGGGGGAGACTTTGGGCTTAGAGTCTGGGCCCAGCGACGCAATTCAATGCTCATCCCAAGTTGACTCGCCTCGGCCCGACATGCCCTTGGGTTTCTTAAGAGGAATCTCTTAATCCGAATCTTTCTTAAGTAAATTGAGAAACAACCCCGACAAAATACTTCGACCCGAAACCCGAAAAGCCATTGACCTCTAAAGCCCGGCAAAACAAAGCTAAGCCCAAAGCCCAACCTCAAGCCCTGAACCTTGACCATAAGCCCGAAATACCTGATGTGCCCCGAAGAAGCTCCTGCTTTCATTATCCCTAAACCCTGAACCCTGAACCCTAAACCCTAAACCCTAACGCACAGATCAACTCAACACCCCAAAGACCGAACCTGCAATTGGCTCTATGAGGTTGTCTCTCGCCTCAAATGTAATCACAGCATGAAGCTCCTAAGACCTTCATATAGGGGCCTTAAAAATTACCAATACTACTTTGGGGGTTCCTTATCATAGTTGTAGTATAATGGGATATAATGGCTCCGATAGCATAGAACCCTATTATAGATCCCAACAGACCCCTTAAAGGAACCCTTTAAGGGAACCCAATACTAATTATTAAGGCCCCTGCATTACGCCCTTTTTTGCTCTCTACTTCCGAAATGACTTCAGGATCCTACGAACTACATCTGCGCGACGGTGAAGCGCGGGTCACCGGCTTGCAAGTTTTCAGGTTTTGTGGTTTATTGCTTGGGGTCTCATCCATCTCTCTCTCTCTCTCTTCAATGCGCCCCGGCTTGGCTTCTTCAATGGGGCGCGGTCAATTCGGAGCTGAGTGGGGGAATGTAGGTGCTGAGTAGTGCTTCCCTAAGGACCACGAGGGTGCAGCATGACCATGACTTCTACCTAGACCCCCCAAAAGTAGGTAAAATAATGGCCCAAAACCTATAAAAGCCTCTATTCTACATACTTTTGGGGTCCAGGTAGCTTCGAAATTTGAAGGATGAGGGCTCCACCAGACTTGAGGCGTCGCCTGCTCAAGAAGATACGCGGGAATACGAGGTCCCCTAGTTAGTGTACCGCAGGCGTCAGAACAACTAGCTAGTAATCCTTATATCCGTTTATAACACCTATATACAAGCAAACTGCAGTATACCCCAAAACCCTATCATAATCATTGAGGCCGCTAGTGGGCTTTGCATTAATTCTTTATGGCCTGCCTTTCAAGTCCTTACATAACTGCACCCTGGCCCTGAACCCCAACCCGCGTACACTGGGCTATTGTTAGGCGGACGGTGGCGCAAGCAAAACCCTGCCTTCAGCAGTGCACCATGTAATGGTCGGGGTTTCGGGGCTCTCCCTCTCCATCTCCCTCTCCTCTAGTGGGGAGGGCTTTAGGGCTTTAGGGTTTGGGGTTCTAACACCACGGGGACCTTTGGCAAAAGGGGAAAGAGAACATGCCGACTGATCACTCCTGATCCTGGCTTTCAAAGAGTTTCGAGCCCGAAGCAAGGTCATCCAAAAAAGAGCCCGGACGCCGAGAGCCAGCCGTGAAAGAATACCCCCCATAGGCCCTGCCCTGCTTCCTTATGAAGAGTTCGTAGTTTAGGGCTCGAGTCACAATAGATTCCTGAATCATTAACGACACTATTCCCTCGGACTGGCAGAGAGAGAAAGAGAAAGAGAGAGAGAGAGAGAGATTCCCCAGACCCTAGGGCTGTAAAATAAATTGTACCATAAATGCACCACACAACCCTATTCAAATCATTAAGGCTTCCATATTACCCAGGTATGTCCCACGTGCCGGCACGCTCTCCTCCGGCCCCATCGGCGGAAAAGGCCTCGCAGTGTCGGAATTAGGGCTCTTTTCGGGTGAACTTCGTGGGGTCTTAGGGTTCAGATATTACAGTTATGATCATTATTAACAGTTGTTACAGTAGAGGCAACGAGCTTCAGGTGGGGGTTGAGGGAGTATTTTCTGCGAAAAGCTTGATCAGCAGCGCAGGTAGGTATTGGAAGCTTACTGTAGCAGCTTAGTAAGGCCTTTGCTCATGTTGCGGGGCCAACATTTGCTTAAGTTGTTCCGGCAGCTTGTTCTTCGAAGCGGCGGCTTGTGGGGAAGCCTGTGTCACGAATTGTTCCGGTGCACATGGTTCCATTCTTATGACGTCGTGCTGTGTTCACGCTTAAGTGCCCGTGGCATTTGAGAAATTACTAGGGTGGAAGTCGGGCAGACGAGCTTCTATGTCATGGAATCAAGAAATCATAGTAGTGCACCCTGGAACAGGTTGGTCTTCTCGTAGGGTCAGGTCGCCGGTGCCGGCAACCGTCGGGGTACATGTTGGAAATCATGTGTATTGTCGTGATAGACGAGTGGTCATGGAGCAAACCATTGCTCTTGTAATAGTGATCTCGAGACGGCAAACAGCAATCCGTGCCGCATGCATAAATAGCTAGTGTGTGTTCTGCGAGCTTCACATCACAGTTTCTGTCTCAGACCGCCCTTAATCATTGTGCAACGTGTATATATATATATGTACACACACACATGCGCAGTCATTTGTCTACTGATGCAATCCTTCATTCCTGTTTGGGATTATGATTATGGTACGAGCGGAATGGAGCGCCTAAGAGCCGACACTCCGAGAGGCACCGGAGGGCCACCGATGGGGGCGGCGGCCGGGCGGGGATCACACGAGGCTGCGGCTCAGGCGCTGATCCACACGAAAGGCAGGTGGACGGGGGGGGGAGGATCAGGGTTTAGGATTCACGGGGTTTCCGGAAAGGCGGGGTTTAATTTAGGGCTGTCGGCAGTCATCTCGATCTACAACAGCCAAGGGTCAGTGTGTTTATGTACGTTTCAGGGTCGGTTTGAGACATATATCGCATATTATATTGAGTCCCAAGTAATAACTGATTAAGTAACCCAGTAATTAATGAATCGTATGTGCTCATTGTTTGCTCATCGAGATTTCAACGTATGTACAGTATACACAAACACACATGTGCATTGAAAGCACGCTGCGGAAACATTAACCTCAAGCCAAAGCATCAATGCCGTATTCCCCAGTTTTGCCTGGGTAAACCCTAAAAGCCCAAACCCTCAAAAAACCTAAACTTTCCTTGTAAACCCGCACCGCACCCTCCAGAACACCTAAGTTAAGCCCTCAATCAAATCTATAAAACCTAAGCCGTCAAAAACTCAAGAGTCATCTTTGAACCCCAAAACCCTAAACCCCCCAAGCCTTAGAAGAATAACCTACAATACTCCACAACAGAGCCGCCCTGCCCTAAACCGTATGCACCTGAAGCCCTGAAGCCTAAACACCCAACCCCAAAACCTAAGCCCTGAGACGCAGATCCCAAAACCCTAATCCCCCCTAAGAGGGAACTCGATGTAGTAGAAGCCATAAAGTTGGAACATCATGATCCTCATGCCCTTAAGGTAAAGTATAAGGGATGCTAGCACTAATCACCCTAAACCCATTCACCAACTTTCTGGCTGTAAGGGGTCGAAGCCCTGAGACCCAGAGCCCAAAACCCTAATCCCCCTTCAGATGGAGCCTATATGGGTTCCTTTCAGGGTTCCGTTAAGGGTCCTTTAAGGGTTACCTCAAGGGTACCTTTAAGGGGCCTAGGCCCAGTCCTCGGTACCTGACGAACTCCAGGTGAACCCACTCTTGAACCTCACCACAGGGGAGCCTCCGTCCCTATTCCGAGCTCGGCCGCGGACCCCAAGAGTAACCCTAAACCCTAAACTCTGCTTTTGAGCCCAGTCCTCGGAAGGTATGCAAAAGGCCGAGGCGGCAGGGCTTTCCTTGTCTGACGAGGCGGTGAAGGCTGACGGCCTCGGTGCTCCTTTGAAGGGCTCTTAGGGTTTAGGGTTCCTTTAAAGGGCTCCTTTAAGGGTTCCTTTAAGGGATCTTAAAGGGCTCCTCTGATGAGGGCTTCGGGTGCATAAGCGGTTCCCTTAACCCTGTACCTAGACCCCGAAAGTATGTAGAATAATAGCCTTTTATGGGTGTTGGGCCATTATTCTAGCTACTTTTGGGGGTTTAGGTAGGGGGGTTTTCGAAGCTATCTACTGTGTCTGGCGAATTGTATGGTGTTCCCTTAAGGGATTCCTTGTTAACTTTAGGGGTTCCTGTAAGGGCTCCTTATGGGTTACCTTAAGGGATGTTGGTGGTTGTCCTGGGCTACGGCTTTACAACAACAGTATATAGGGCCTATTTAATAACTAGAACTGGGGATATATTATCCTAGAATTATAAAAAGGGCCCCCCCCCCCAAAAAAAAACAAAACCTTTTCCAACAATTACGGCCCCGATCTTGTGCCTCCCACATGGGTAAGACGGCAGGCCCTGCTGACGGTGCCGGCATCGCATGCGTCAGAAATTTTGGAGGCCGCTACTTGCGCATAGTCATTCGATGCTGCTTTTCTGCTTTAGGGGCCCCAGCAATAATCTACCTTTGGTTAGTAGGGAATGGAAGAATGGTAGTAATAGTAGTGATAATTGTACCCCATTCCTCCATTCCTTACTAACCAAAGGTAAGATAAATCGTACTCCTTCCCGCAATCCTGGCTGAGCTTCACCATGTAACACACATAAGTAGTTTAATGCCTCATAGTACTACTGCCTGAACCCCAAGCTCAAGTCATGAAGTAGCTGACACGGAACTTAGTCACGAGCTTGAGTGCTCGGGATGTGATTCCTTCTCCAGCTCATCGTGACAAGATGTGTACGCATGTGCAAGATTGGAAGGAGGAGGACATGATGCTGATGCTGCCGCTCCTGATGAAGATGAATCGGTGATGATGATGATGGTGATGGTGATGGTGATGGCGCTGGCCACGTTGACGATGATGGTGATGATGGTGATGCCGAGGAGGACGAGGGTGAAGCCCTACGGCTCGCAGCTCAGAGCCCTGTCTTTTGCGGGTGTCTTGGCGTCGTTTGGGGCTTGCTTTCCGGGCTGGGGTTTTGTTCGGCGAACTTAGATGAGTGATGATGGAAGCCCTCGCCCGCCGGAGCCCGACTGGTCGGACATCGATGCTGATGCAGCGGAGCGCACACCCAGAGACCAGAGACAGCACGGGCCGCCACCACGGCGGGATGAAGGCCCTCGCGGCCCTCCTGTACCTCGGCCTGTCAATGCTCCTATGTGTGCCACTGATCCTGCAGATGCCCAACCTGAGCCAGCACCGGATGATGACGAGGAACACCGGAACCGAGCACGCAGCCCCTCAAGACGACGGCCTGTGCAGGCGAAGCCAATGGAGAGGCCGAGCATGCCGCAGAACATGGTGCAGACGAGGACGGCTACTGGTCTGAAACCTCTCTGGTGCTGGATGGACCGGCACTGGAGGAGGCATGTGACCTCTTTGTCACCCTCTTCAGAAGGCAGCTGGTTGCCTTGCAGACGGAGCTTAGCAATCGCTCAGTGGCAGCCAGGGTCGGAGCCCTCCGGAGGAGGCTTCGCCAGTCGCACTGGTCGCAGGTTCAGGGTCTTGCCTCACAACGGCTTGTGGGGCGCTATCTCTGGGACTGGAATGAGGCTGAGTTTAAGTTCACACATGAATTCCATACCGGAAAAACAGATGTGTCGGACTGAGCTGCCTGCAGCCAAGTGGCCTCGCGGCAGACCCAGGAGCTTCTGCAGCGTAGTGTTTCAACTGATGCATGTCCAGCACCTCTATGGTCCTTCCCTTAAGTACCCTCAGCATCCCACCCCTAAAAGGAGTGCGACCCATGCCTGCATTGCTACCGGCCGGACCTGCCATTCGTGGCAGCCGAGCTTCGCTGCCACAGGCCGTTTGGTTCCTAAGACTCTCCCCCTAGGGTTTCCCTCCTTAATACCTGAGCATACCATCCCTCAGTCAACACAACGTAGCGCGAGCCGAGCCGGTCCCAAATCCGGCAGCTATTTGAGACTCTCACTTCTTTTAGTTATGCCTAATCAGATAGCAGGGGCGAGGGTTGCAGCATGGGCCAAGCATGCTGCTGAACCTGCCTTTCCGGCAGGGAAGCAACTTGGCGCAACGCCCGGCGCGCCCCCTCAACAACGCCTGCTCGCGGTGCACAAGCGAGCCTATAGGCGAGCCCGATTAAGAGCCAGTCAGTCAGAAACGGGGTACACATGGTACCGAGGTAGGTGGCACTCACGAGCCACTTTACAAGCCATAGCCCAGCCCCCAACACGACCCAGCAGGAGCAGGGCAGCTGCATCCGAGCAGTCCCGCAGGCCTGTGCCGGTACTTCAAATGCTCTCTTGGAATGCAGGAGGACTTTCGTCGGGGCTCTATCAGGAATTCCTTGCCTGGGTCGACTTTCAGAATCGGTTTCAACTTCTTGTGGTTCAGGAGTCTCATTGGTCCCAGACTCAAGATTACCAGAGTGGAGCGTGGTTGTGTGTGCATAGCTCTGGACAGGAGCGGCAGGAGGGCCGGGATCGTAGTAGTGGCATTTTGGTGCTACTGTCTCGAAGGCACTTCATGGATCTCTGCCTCATCGAGCATATCCCAGGCCGTCTGCTGCAAGTGCAAGCTGTGCTCAGAGCTAGCCAACTGCCTGTCACCATCCTTGCAGTTTATCAGCATGTATGGCGTACACACTTGCCGACTGCAGCCAATCACAAGCTCCGCAATGACCTGTGGGTTAAGCTTTCAACCGCTCTTGCTAAGGTTCCACTTAGACATCATCTGATTCTTTGTGGGGACATGAATAGTACACTCAAACCTCAGCATCCGCATGTTGGACCTGCCTCTACGCCGTCTGATGCCTACAATCACTCGCCCGAGCTGCAGTCCCTCATTGCTGATCATGATTTGTGTGCACTTACACCTGGCATTGCCCGCATAAGCAGACCTACTACTCCACTACTGGCGCCAGCCAGATCGATTTCATACTCCCCGGCGAGGTGAAGCGATGGGGCCAGCCCAGCAAGCAGGCCCCCTTCATGACTGTCCTGTTGGAGCTTGGCGTGAGACAGGGCACTACCCCGGTGCAGGCTGCCTTGCCTTTCCTTCCTTATGGCCCCCGGCCAAAGCAGATCCCCGATGCCCGCCCGTCTCTGAATGCAACTGCTCTGCATGATTCCGTGCAAGCTAACGACTCCCAGGCTGTTGCCCTTCGAACCGTCGTGGGAGCCAAACTGTCGCAGCTGCCTGCTGCTCTGGACCTAGTCCAGCTCCGTAGTGCTGTCAATGATGCTCTCCTTGCATCTGTGTGTGAGGTCTTTCCGGCGAGGGACCGGTCAAACCATCGCGTCTGCGCCCAAGGGGCCTTCAAAGCTAGTGCTCAGCAAACGTGGTCCTTGTACCGGCAGGCCAAACGGCCGGGACCCAGATCCCTGCAACGTCTTCTCCACCAGTGGAGGTGCCTGGTGCTCTTTAGACAAGCATCGCAGGCGCTCAGAAAGCAGAGCCATCAAATTAAGAAAGCATTCTACTTACAGGCAGGTTGCGGAAGCAGAGCAGGCCGCTGCCAACAAGGATCAGCGAGGCCTGTACTCAGTGATTCGTCGCCTCAAATCAAAAGGCAGGCAGCGGGCTTCCAGGCTGCAGAATCAGGATTTCACGCCTATGACGCCAGAGCAGGAGATGCAGGCTGTTCTCCAGTACAGCCGGTCCACTTTCTCTTGCCTACCGGATGCTCAGGTCCCTGCTCCACTTCTGGAGGGCCTCTCACTGAGTAATGCAGAGTACGCTGCCCAGCTTAAGGGGCTGGGACTTCGCAAAGCTGTGCCGGAGCATGTTGCGCCCACGGCAGTTTGGAGGCTGTGTGCTCATGAGATCTCAGCCATCCTGGGTCCGGCTCTAAGGGAGCACTTCGGAGAATTTAGACGAGGACTGGACAGCGGCCTACATCTCATGGCTTCCGAAGCCGGGCAAACGGCCGGAGAAGGTAGGGGATATGCGGCCAATTGGCCTTATGTGCCCATCAAGCAAAGCCCTTGCAGGTGCGCTTCGCCAAAAGTTGGCTGGCACGCTTCAACAGCTGCTGAGGTGGCTACCCCAGTTTGCCTACACAAGAGGGCGCGGTACCATGCACGCCCTCATCAAGGTGCACCATCATTTTCTGACTGTCTCTGATCTCCTCAAGGCCAATAAAGTAGACCGCTTTCAAAAATACCAGGGTCGGCAGGCACGTCAATGCTGCGGAGGGATCAGCATGTCCCTTGACCTTTCTAAAGCATTCGACAAAGTCCATCGCCCGAAGCTGTATGCCTCACTCGCTGATAATGGGGTTGATCAAACTACCATATCGGTCCTGCAGAGTGTTCACCAGCAAGCACAGTATCGCTTTCGGGTTGGCCACCTCACAGGGTCAATTGTCACGCAGAATGGTATTAAACAAGGGTGCAAAGCTGCTCCGTATCTCTGGAGCTTCTTCTCCATTGCAATCATGCAACGTCTTGTCGATTGCCGCTCCCAGGAGTGGCTTCAGCGAGTTTGCACTCTGTTTGCGGATGACCGTTGGACCAATTGGGTCATCACCTGTGAGCAGGACCTGCGCCAAGCGATTCGGGACATTGAGCTGGTCCTCCAAGTCCTTGAGGACTTCTGCCTGGAAGTCAACTACCGTAAAACTGCTGTGATGCTGAGATTGGAAGGACCACAGACCAGAGCCCTCCTGAGGGAATTCACATATGAGCAAGCTGGTGTCGAGTATTTGAATGTGACGGTGAATGGCAGCCACAGAGGGGTGCCAATCAAGGCCCAACATGAATACCTGGGTTCAACTGTTGGGTACCATCGACGTCACAACCTCAATGTTGCCAAAAGGGCTGCCTCGGCACATGTTAAGTATCTTGACATCAAGAAAGCCCTCAATGGCCGCCACTTGCTTAGCATATCTCACAGGCTCCGACTATGGCAGGCCTGCATCTACACTAGTGTCATGTACTCCGTTCCCGTCGTTGGGGTCACCAACAAAGGCAACAGCCAGCTGTACAAGCTCACTACTAAACATCTCCGTGCACTTACGGGGCAGCCTGCTCACATCAGTCATTGTCCGAACCGGACCATTTGGGACCGGTCGGCCCTGAAACCCCCTGCTGAGCTCGCTGTGCAGCTCCTGGAAAACTTCCTGACCGACCTGCGGCATTCCCGTAGTCTGCAGTCTGACATCACTAACACTGCCCAGCTTGAGGATTATGTTCAGAACGTGATCGCTTCCTTTCAGTCACTCCCGGCTCATCCACCCACGCACTCTGCTGTCTTAGACCATCAAGGAGACAAAGTCCCTTGCCCGGAGTGCGGTCAGGAATGCGTTTCGGAGAACGCCATGCGTATCCACTGCAAGCTTGTGCACAAGTATACTCCTGCACACAGCACCCGCAAGCCCACCGTCTTTGTGCCACATGTTCATGCCAAGTTTGGCCTTCCTCAATGCAGCTTATGTGATCGGAAGTTCTTTAGGTGGGGTAACCTCAAAGCGCATATACGCACGGGTGCCTGTGTTGCCTTAGGAGGTGACTCCTTGATCCGACACCCCAAAGAAGATGAGCATCTGCAGGCTGGAAGGCCTTCCCAGTCGACTGCAGATGGCCTCCCGGCAACCCTACCGAAAAATTCGGAGCCGGAAGCGTTTGAACTCAACATGCCATTGGTGCTTCGGCCGTCCTTTCTTCGAGTCTTGCCGAGCTGGGACAGCTTTCTTCGCACGCCAGGCTCCAAACAGCTGCTCACTTCTAGGTGTGTTCTGTGCAACATGTGGATTGCAGATGCTAAGCACATCAAGCAACACTATCACAAGGTACATCACCAGGAGCATCCAGACTTGGAAGCTAAGGCTCATAACCTGTGTAAACCGTTCCGATCTCAGCTTGTGCGGGGCCGTGGCTGCCTCTTCTGCGGTGTCAAGGTCGGGGCTCCAACACGACACAGCGGGCAATGCGCCACCCTGTTTCAACTTACAATTGCTGTAGCCTACTGCCAGGATGATCGGTACGGAGGACCAGCAGCTGGCCGAAGATATCTTCAAGGCTTGTTTTCCAAGCGGGGGCGTCCAGTCCCTACCGAGCTCTGCCCCGCTCCCGCCGTGGCAACCGGCACCGGCGGCCAACAAGCGACAAAGGTCGGAACAGGTGAGCAGACCGTTCGGTCGCCGAGGCTCCCGCTTCCCAGCCTACCAGGCACGGATCAGCTCGAGCTCGCCTTTCAGTCGAGCGGCCACTTCCAGATGCCTGCACCCCCGCCGGCGCAGCTGAATCTTTGATCACGAGGATGCTCCTACGGCGCAAGGACTCCATCAATCTGGCGGCCCTCGACAGGGGGCTGGTGGTCTTCATCAAGCAGGATCGGCAGAGCATCCTGCCCTCGATGCTTCAGGCGGCCAAGGCCTGGAAAGAGTCCGAACAGGACTCCCCCGAGCGGACCCAGCCGCTACGCACGGTGCTCCTGGCTTGTCTCGTTCGGGAACTCCTACAGCGGCTGCAGACGGTGTCAGCGACCCAGGAGGGCCGCACTCCGCTTCTCAAGGCGGGCTGGCTCACGGAGGACGGCTGGGTTTACCAGCGCTGGAATCGCAAGGAGAAAAAACTTGTGGTGGACAAGGACAGGCAGCCCATGACCCACGACAACGCGGTGCGGACACTCAATGCGCTCAAACAAGGGCTGACAGGCGACGTGATTCAGCAGTTCAAGGGCCACACAGGGCTTGGAGGAGATCGAGGCCTCGGGCCTCGGGCCAGCAGTCGGCGACCTTTCTGTTGCCGGTCTCCCTTCGCGGCACTACGGCAGCCGAGGTTCACGAGGGCCTGCTCAGTCTGGCGCAGAATGCCATGACCCACCTGGTAGCCGCTAGGATCCTGAATCCGCCGCTATCGATTGAGTCGGACCCCTGGCTGCTTCCCGCTTTTAAGCTAGCTAACCCCAGTAACCTCTGCTACATTAACTCTTTCTTGTATGCCCTTTGGATGGTGGCCAGCGTTACTGGTCACTCCCAGGTCATGCCAAGGATTCTCCGGGGCTCGCGTGAACGGCACAGCGCCCTTCACGTATTGGGGTTCCAACTTTTGGGTTGGACCCGGCCTCAGCAACAGCACGACGTTGCAGAGCTTATAGATTTTCTGCACCCGCGCCTTGCTGCGGAGGTCATCAGGGGAAGGATTGAAAGTCGTTCCGAAGCCTCCGAGGGCATCAGCATTCAGCCTGAGGAGGACTGCACCAAATGCCTCAGACTCATCCGACAGCCGAAACACACGCCGGAGCTACAGGCTCTTATCCAGTTCTGGCATGAGCAGGATCGTCTGTTTGGGATCACAGAGCCGGTGCCCTGGCTCTTCCTTCAGCTACCACGGCTCAGACTTCAGCATCGACAAACCAAGAAAACTCAACAACAGTATCATCATGCTGACCACGTGAGTATACCGGTCTTTAGGGACCGCAGCTCCTTGCATGTCAGCTGGCATGACTACAAGGTTTCGGGCTACATACAGCATCACGGCCCGGCTGTCACTTCAGGCCACTACACCACTCTTCGTGTGAACGGAGCGGATTGGTGGTGCCTTGACGACGCGAAAACTCCGTGCTTGCTTACAGCTGAGAAGCTTGCCATCGCACGAAGGAGCATGTATGTGATTGTGCTTGTTCTCTCGCAGCCTCTTTCAGTTGCAGTCGCATCTACACCATGTAATGGCAGCCTGGCATCCGCGTCGTCTGGACCTCACCCCATCCGATTTGGACTGGGCAGCGAGCCATCTGCATCTTCTGGATTGCCAGCTTCGAGAACTCTCAGCCGGGATGCAGAGATTGCAGCAGGTGTACAACGAATTAATGTACAGAACGATGCGACTAGAGAGGCACATGGGGTGGATCAGACAGCACAATAAATGTGTGCATGTCGTTCTGTGGCCTGAGATTGTACAGCTAAACGAGCTGGATGACTGATCACAGCGCTCTACTGAGCCACTCTTTTTTATATCATCTTTCAACCACCTTCTTGGTGGCGACGTGCACCATGGTGCAAAAATTGGGGGGCCCCGACACGAGGGCACCAGTGCCTAGCCGCCACAGAGCGGCCGCAACTCGTAGAGTTGTGTTGGCGTTCGCTAGACGGGAGTTCTCTCGCTGCGTGTGAGGAAGAGGACGAGGGTGATGATGGTGATGGTGATGGTGCTGGCCACTTTGACGATGATGGTGATGCTAAGGAGGATGAGGGTGATGATGATGATGATGATGATGGCACGGATGATGGTTTGGAGGTGGGGCAGGAGGAGGGCGCAGCTTGACGCGATGCGGTTAGATATGGTGGTTGTGATGCAATGCAATGCGCTGGTGCATGAAGCGGGTCATGACGATGATATGCTCCTGTATTTGTTTGGGCCAGTACGAACCCTATGAGTGTTTCATATTCACACTGTCAAGACTATGGCTGGGATAATGGTTGGTGGAAGTAGGATTCGCCGTCGCCGAAGCAGCAAGGGCCGCTTCTTCTGTTTGCTGCCACTAGAAGTATGGATCCTACCGAACAGGGTAGGTTTTGGGTAAACCCTAAACCCCGAACCCTGAACTCTAACCCTGGATAAAAAACCGGAACCATGAATCTAAATACCCTCCTAATACCCTAAACATCCTTAAACCGGAGCCCTGAATTGTTCGAAGCCTCTAGTCTGAAGAAGTGGCGTCGCCGCCGGAGGCTGTGGCAGAGAAGCACACGGAGCTCAGGGATCCCTCCAACTATGCGCCTGGTTTTAATTAGGGTTTAGGGTAGAAGGTAACCTTTAACCCTGTTTGGGGGTACTATAAGTGGGTCTATAAGGGTTCTAGAAAGGTTAATCACTTAGGAGTAGAGCAGGTAACCTTTAACCCTGTTGGGGGGGGGGGTACTATGAGCTTGATTTTAATTCAAAGCGGGGACAAGTTCTTTGTGGAAGCTCGAGTCTGATTTTAGCTACATGCGCCTTGAGCTTCTTGGGTTCTGGGTTTAGGGGTTTAGGGTCATAGGGGGGTTAGGGTTGCGGGGTTTACGATTTCTGGCTTGGGGGTTAAGGGTTTTAAGGGCTGGAGGGTTAAGGCTTTCATGTTGTTGGCTGCACGGTTTAGGCTATAGGGCTAGCTCGGGAGGCCCTTTAGGGTTCTTGGAACGCCAAACCTGCCTGGATCAGGGTTTCGGAACTCTCGGGTGAAGGCTACGCGAGCTAAAAAAGATGCCTAAATATCTACCAATACTATTTTGGGGGTTCCTTTAAAGGGTTCCCTCAAGGGGTCTCTGAGGGATCTATAGTAGGGTTCTATGATATAGGGGCCTGAATAATTACCCATATTAATATAATATCGATAACTTAGTATTCCTTAGGGTTCTTGATGTTTAAAGTATACTATAAAGGGGCCCAAAAACCCTATTGAAATTATTGAGGCCCTTATATGTTCTTCGAGCAGGTTGGGTTTCGGTAGCAGGTGCGGGATGAATGTGGATGTCGAGTCGAAAGCCATTCCTCTCTCTAGAGCTTCGACTTACAGACGCCGCTACTGTATGTCCCTGCACTTCAACATAAAGCCTTCGCCCGAAGCCTTGGGCGAGAAATCTTTATCAAGCCTACCTGCACTTCTCCTTGGGTTTAGGGTTCCCTAAACCCTAAACCCTAAACCCTATCTGACCCATCGTCCTAAACGCGTCGGGGCCTGATCCCCAAGGTCGTGGCCACCATCTCGCGAGGAGTGGCGGGGCTTCGGTGAATGTGGTTTAGGCTTTAGGTCTTCGGTGCAAAGAGAGCTTCGATTTCACTGCTTGCTTTCGCGGGTTCGTTTGCTGATGTTCAGACAACGCTCGCCTGACAGAATGCCTGCGGTTTTGGCTGCTTCGGAAGCTATGCCACAGCAACTCCCCAAAGCTTTAAACTTTAAAGCCCTGGAACCCCACATGACCGTAAGAGACACTCTCAAACCGCAAGAACAGACCCTACATTGCCCTTCGGAAGGATACGTGCCGCGTTCTGAAGGCGGAGGTACCTTCGGCAAAGGCGGAGGTTTCGCAGGAGGCCCAAGCGTCGAAGCATATCCAAAGGCTCAGTAGGTGAGTACCTGTAGCCTCCATTGTAGTTCTGCTGTTGTTCAACCTGTTTTTTGGGGGATCCTATAAGGTAACCCCAAAAACCTGTAGGCTCCATTGTAGCTCTGTTGTTGTTTAACAGTTTAACAGTTTTTTCATTAGGATCCTATAAGGTAGCCCCGAAAAGGAATTACAATGCAGACTACAGGTAGGTAGCCTGTTCAATCTGTTTCAGGTTGACCTTTGATTACCCTGCCATACTGGACAAGTAGGAAGGGTCCAAGTACCCAACTAGTACGGTTTCGGATAAAACCAAGTTGGGACCTAAAGCCCCTGAACCCTAAAACCCTAAACCCTAAAACCCTAAAACCCTAAACCCTAAACCCTAAAACCCTAAACCCTGAACCCTAAACCCCTAAACCCCTAAACCCCTAAACCCTAAACCCTAAACCCTAAAACCCAAACCCTTCCTGGACCCTCAGGGTTATGCCAGGGCCAAGCCGAAGTCGATCGAAGCAGTGGTTTACTAGGAGTAATGAGCAGTAGTAGCAACGGTCGGAAGCGATAGTAGCTGTACTTCTGATAGGTTCTACAAGGGTTCCTTTGAAGGGTACTATACTATAAGGGTACTATAAGGGTACTGTAGGTGGTTTGATATAGGAACCTGATTAAGAAACCTTGGGCCATTATTCGGGTTCCTTATATGAATCCTACTATTTTGGGGTTATAGGCCCAGGGTTTCTTAATCAGGCTCCTACATTACTTCTGACACCAGTTCCACAACATGAAGAAAACCGAATTAACAGACAAACAGAACGTGCGAGCATGAAGAGGAATGTGTGAAGCCCAACGACAGAAAGAGTCGCAGTGCACATGAGCTCCTCTGCGACCGGATGGACAATAGAGAGTCCAACTACTCAGGGTTTTTTCGTGTTCGGGAGCATGTATGTAATGTAGGAGCTGGAGGCTTACCACATCATTTATCCTCATGCCCTTACGGTAACCCCAGCTTAAGCATCGAAATGTAGGAACCTGATTAAGAAACCCTGGGCCCATAATCCCAAATCGTAGGATGCATATAAGGAACCGTAATAAAGGCCCAAGGTTTCGTAATCAGGTTCCTACATTAGTCCATGTTCCAACTTCCTGGGGGCCACTATCGAATCAAAGTCGGAATCCGAAGCCCGGAACTCTTGCTCCGAAGCGACTGGGCAGTTCAGGTGGGGGCGAGAAAAACACAGAAGTGCACCTTCTCCAAAAGGTTGCTGCAAGACTCTGAGAACCAAGTTCAGATTACTTAGCATATGAATTTTCTTCAAAGTTGCATACATATAGGCACCGCTTTCAGGCCCAGTACAGACTACAGTGGGATTCAGGGCTTAGGCTTGCAGGGATGGGATTGCATACATTCATACAACAAGTGCAAATCGAAAGATTAGGTGCTCGCAGCAATAAGCAGCCATATCCCCTTAGATGGGGAGATGCCCCTGAGCCTTACTCTATAAAGTTTCCATCCTTAATAGCTGAGTAGCTAAACTCTAGCGTTTTCGGGTTTATATAGCCCTACCATAACTGAAAAGGTTCGCTTTTTTGGTTAGGGTACTCAGCCCTTAAGAATGTCTCCATCAGTGTTGTTTTCGGCTCTACCTTCTGTTTGGGGCGGAGGTGGTGGCTACGGCGGTGGCTACGGCGGCGGCAAGTCGGGCGGCAGCCTCTATGAATCCATCTACGGGCGTGGCAAGGCCGGGTTCATCCCCTGGGGATGCCGAAAGGTTCGACCAGAGTTGGTGGTTTGGAGTCCAATGATACAATTCGGCAGCGAAAACCCCAGACCTAAGTTGGATGAACTTTGCAGCTGCATGCTGTAGTAAACAATAAGCCCCGAGCCTAAACCCTTTTTTGGCCCAAGCCTAAAAACGAATTCCTAGATTGTGCGTTTCCTGTTCTTAGGAAAGCGGAACGTATAAACATGCCTCAAGGATAGCCGTGTGTCTCCCAAGAGCCCATGCAAGTTAGTTTCGGCTTGAAGTAGTCAGTTGGTGTACAGACGGCTTGAGGGCTTACGGGCTTATCGACTACGGATGCGGGAAAGTGGCTTGCGAGACTACTCTACCCTAAACATGACCTGAGGACGGCTACGGAGGCGGCAAAGGCGGCTATGGCGGCTACAGTGCTCCCATCGGCGGCGCCAGCTCCTTTGATCCGAAATTCGCTGTGCTCCTCTCGGAAACTTCATTAGAGGGACCGACTTTATTCCTAAAAGCCAACAGCCCATAAACCAACAGGCTGGAAACCCCAAAGCCCCAAACCCCGAAAGCCCAAAACCCCTTAACCCGAAACGCTAAGGTTTCGGCAAAGGCTACGGAGGCGGCCCCGGCTACGGTGCGGGCGGCTACTCTTGGGGAGGTCGATCCCCTGGGCGGGTTGCGAGAGTTCAGTGTTGCGGGTTCAACGGTTTAGGGTTTATAGGTTCTAGGGTTGGGAGTGTGTGTTTGGCTAGACCGGCTGCTGCCCAAAGCCCTAATGACAAAACCCAAGTCTGCAGGAAAAGACGGCGGCAAGGGGTCGCGTGGTGGTGGCCTGATTCCAGAGGACCTACTCGCGGTTTCTTTACATTGTGTGGCTTTGTCATGAGGGATCAGCATGTTCCAGTTCCAGGTCAGGCATTTGATTTGTCCGAGGTAGGTCCAGCACGTCCGTGCTGTATGTTATGTTGTTACTGGCCAGTCGCTCCTACCCAGGTCCAGTTTTCAGTCAAAACTGCCCGCAAGAGTCACGAGAGCAGCATGATCACGTTTGTCCAGTTCTCCATTAGTTCTCATAGCTTTTGACGTGCGAAAGTTCTTGGCAGATGGTAGCAGGAAGCTCCGCAATTCAAATCAGATGGTGCCATGCAGTCTTCTCCGGCCCCTAAATCCTAAACCCTGAACCCTAAATCCCCATTGTTTGATCCGGCCTTCGTCGCGGGATCACCTGTAAGTGTTCGGGACGGCATGGTCCACAGACATTAGTGGCAAGTCTGCACTGCAGGTGCTTGCAAAAGTAGAAATACTACGTATTCCAGTATTGAGATAGAGGCATTGTACCCAAAAAACCCTTTTCGCGCCAACACCGCCTGCAGCATCAGCCTTGAGCATCAAGTCTTTCCCAATCCCGCTGAGGATGTCCCTAGACCCTCAACCGACAAACTTCCGGCAGACTCCTCAAGTCTCAAGGACCCTGCCCTTGCGCTCCAACATCCTGAACCGCAGAACTCATGAAGTTTTAAACCATCCTTCGAACCCTCAAACCACAAACCTAAAGCCTTGAAATCTAAAATCTTTGTTTGCACCTTAAATCCCGAACCCGATAACCTTGAATTCCCTAACCGCATTTTGCCAAACCGCATTTTGGCAGCATCCCTCAAAATCTAAATCCTGACGTCACAGACGTTCCTTTGGCGAAATCTGACTTCCTCAGAAGTTGGAACATGGGTCAAGGAGGGTTAGTGCTAGGATCCCTTGTGCTTTGCCTTAAGGGCATGAGGATATTAATGTTCCAACTTTCTGGCTTCTACTCTAAACCCCGGAACCGTATACCCCCCAAACCCAGACCCCCCAAACCCTGATATATTGAACCCTGCTTGGTCACCTGAACTTCAAGACATGAATCCTCAACCCCTACATCCGAAAACCTTGAAATCCTACTAAACCCTCCTAAGCCTAATTCCAAGCCTACACCCTCAGCCTCAACCCTCAGCCTCAACCCTGAATCCCTAAACCCTAAACCCTCAGGGAAAAAACCCTGAATCCCTCAAAACTTTCGGAGGATGTAACTCTGTTGGAGAAGTCCGTTCTGGAGTTAAACGAGCAGGACTGAATCGCAGTGAGATCTTTTGGGTATAAGGTGCGTATGTGTAGGTACATACACACACACATACATATATATATATATATATATTTATTTATTTAGCTTATATAATATATATATATGTGTATATATAGTTATAACTCTTATATGTACACACAGATTCTTGGGTTTATATATTCCTACCATAATTGAAAAGGTCAACCTATAGAAACCGTAGCTGCAACTCTACAGTAGCCCTCATAGCACCCCTAATCTCAGAAGGGCTGCGGCTTTTCTGCTGATTTTGGAGTATAAGGTATAAGGATCCATGTACCCAAATTGTATATACTTTGGCCTTAAAGTAGTCCCTGACAAGGTACTTTGGGGCCAATGTATACGCTATCGAGGTACATGGACTCTTAGGGTTACTTGGAGGTTCATGGGTAGTTATATGTAGGGTCATAAGTCCCCTAATAGGAGTCATAAGTATAGTTACCCTACCTATAACCCCGCTTATAACTACCCATGAACCTCCAAGCAGGCCCTAAACCCTACACCCTTATAGAATCCCTATAGATCCCTTTAAAACGGGCCCTTAAAGGAACCCTACTTCTTACTAGGCTCAGCCGACAGCTGCAGGTCCCTTGCTGCATCTCCATCTTTCGGTTTGGAGCTCGAAGGTTGAGAGTTTGGAAAGTTTGGCACCTTGGGTTTACAGTAGAAGCCAGAAAGTTGGAACATAATTGTCCTCATACCCTTAAGGTAAAGTATAAGGGATCCTAGCACTAATCCTCCTAAAGCCATGTTCCAACTTTCTGGCTTCCACTGTAGGGGTTTCGGGGTTCGTATTACACTAAGAGCCCAGCTGCAAAAAAAGGGGTTCGTATTAAGGGTTTATAAGGGCTACTATAAGGGCAATTAGGGTTTAAAATAATACCTAAATAACTACCACTACTATTTTGGGGGTTCCTTTTTATGATTATAGTCTAGTTATGTCTAGTTATTTAGGCCCCTATATTACAGCCATGTTCATTCGTGGACCCTTTGACCAATATCTATAGAATCGTTAACTCTCTTCCGCGTGCGGAAGGGCCGATGTTTGGGGATTAGGTACTGTATTTTGGCGAGGTTCGACTACTTGTGCACGCATCATAACGTTTGCAGTCTACAGTACTTCGGGAGCAAGTCTCACATATGACTACGACATATGCATAGTTACTCCAGGGTGCATTGGGGGCAGCTCTGGATCCCAACCGTCCCGAAATTCGCAATTCTGCCCTAAACTCTATCCGCACAATCCCGCGTTCCAAGAGAAGCCGCCGCTTGGAATAACAGTGAATTGTCGAGCCCAAAGCCCCAAACATTTCAGTCTCAAACCCAAAACGACCTATATAAACTCAGGACCTTAAGGCGCGAAGCCCCAAAACCCTTCTACCCCAACGTCAGCACCAGAAGGCGCCGAAATCCTGACAAACTTGCGGAGGATCTCTGGGCAGGACAAGAGATCTCTCCTGCCACCCTGCTAGCCTTGCGCTGAGCCTCGCTCTGCAAGGGGGGAAAGGGTTCTTGAATCTGGGTTTTTTTCAAGGCTTATGTTACAGAAGGGTTTTGGGTTCATCGCAATAAGTTTGCCACTGTCAGGGCTTACATAGGCATCTCTTCCTTTCTGAAAAATTTTTTGGTGCCCCATACCGAGACAACCCTCCGTGAGTTTACAGAAAATACGGAGCTGTCGATATAAAGGCGCCAAGTAGGATGCTAGATTTTTTGGGTATAAGTGTAAACCTCAAAACTTGAAGCCCAACCCCTATAGACCCTAAACCACCCTAAACCCTACACCCCAAAACCGAAACCTACTGAGATGAAGCGCGCAGCACCCGAGGCATCGGCCAGGACGATGCTATGGAGTTGCTTCAGAATCTTCAATCCAAGGCTGGCCCACCTAGTAAGCATGGATGGAGTCTAGAGGCTTTAGAGTTTAGGGTTTAGGGCAAATATGGATGGAGTTTAGGGCTGAGGGTTTGAAGGAACGCCCCTTTGAGGTCTTGAGATTCCCATGCACTTGCAATAGCACTGTAACTTTCGCATTGCTGGTAGAGCCGGTTCTCCCAAAGAGACAGCGCTCAGTACGGGTTGTCCTTCGTTATATTTTTCACATTGTAATATGCCGAACCATTAGGGCCCTGGAGTACCTGTCTCTAAAGGGACATAAGCTACGGACTGGCCTTGTTTCCTTAAAATGTGTAATCCAGATTTCTGTTTTACAGGTCGGGAGGTTAGTTGCACAGCATGACTGAATGACAGTAGTAGTAGTAGTAGCAGCAGTAGTAGCAGCAGCAGTCGTTGTAGGAGTAGGAGTAGGAGTAGTAGTAGTAGTAATAGTAGTAGCAGCAGCAGCAGCAGTAGTAGTAGTAGCAGCAGCCAAAGTCGCAGCCTTAGAACAATGAAAGCCGCCAGTCCAATGAGGCATCTTCTTGGTCACTGCGTGGTGTTGTGGTCGGAATGCCCTAGGGCTCCAGTTACGCAAATAGTAGAATACTGGGGTACATAATGTATGGTTAGTAACCTACTATTTAGGTAACTGGAACTCCAGAGATGGTGGTCGTGATGCTCTATATGTATCACTGCTTGTGATCTACGCTGGCAGGATTTGCTTGTGCTTGCAAATTCAACCAATACCTGGGCCCCAAAAGTATGTCGAATAATGGCCTTTTATAGGCTTTGAGCCATTACTTTGCCTACTTTTGAGGGTCTAGGTAATGATCTGCGTTTACACTTACATACACCCTCACGTTTGCATGCACACGTACAGACACACACTGATCATAGGCAGGACAGTAGGAGGAGAGTACGCAGATTTCCGCTTCTTGTGACTCAGACAACCAGATACAGATGCATGTGTATATGTGTACATATATATATATATGTACATATATGTATATATATATATATACATATGCATATTTTATATCATATGAAGTCCCTTCGATTGTGCAGGGCATGAGCAAGGGCAGCAAGGGCATCGGCAACCTCAACAACTACATCCAGGCCTGGGACTTTCCAATTGGACAGTCCCCGTGAAGGTATACAGGAATTCCTAGCGGTTTAGGGTTTATAGGGTATTTAGGGCTCAGGGTGAGAGAAGCCTGCTACAAAATGGTTTAGGGTTTGGAGACTTGGTTCCAAAGTTTCACTGATGCCAATAGCGCCGACCCCGTTTTGCCAACTGCAGATGACATCCTCGCATGCAATACCCAAAGGGGTCCTAAGTAGCTATGTATTGTTTGTCATGATTTGATGATTTGGGTAATTATGTATCCCCCATAACAGTACCGAGGACCCTTTGGGGTGTGCAACTTCAGCCAACACGCAAAATCTCAAATCTAAAGCACGACGGTGGTCGACATTTCTGTTATGCTCTTGCTATACTATAGATCTACATATCATGTCCACATGCATCTGCCCATGGACAGAGCCATCTTCCTTTCAGTTCTCCTTCAGAAAATCCCGAACCACCCCAAAATTAATCATAAAAATCTCAAGCAGTAAACGGCCCTAAGCCCTAAACCTAAATCTAAACCCTAAGCCTAAGTGGAGGCCGCCATTGCCAACATCCTCCGCGATGGCCCGGGCTCGGGCAGCAGCAAGGGCTTGGGGAAGAACCACACAGGCAACCAGAGCCGGCAGAAGGCGGGCCGATTATACACGCTTAGGGACAATATTTGAGGACTCAGGCTTTTCAGAGTGTATACATATATCCTGTATGTATATATATATATATATATAATGCACACATACATACACACATATACACATAGGTAGGTGGATAGATCGATAGTTAGATGGGTAGGGAAGTGGAAATATACAGGTTAACAACGGTTGGATGCCGTTTTAGACCCTCGTCTTCCACTATTCGCACGCCAGCATAGACCCCCACACAGCGAAAGACCAGCCAGCGGTCCAAGCCCGGAAACTCACCAGGAGGGCCACTCCAAACGATGACCACTTCTACGGTTCCGATGATAACACTCTATCCGCCTTTCAGGTATTAAAGCACTGTCAAAGAACCGCCAAGTCCGAACCCTAAACCCTGAAGACCCTTTTTGAACGACCAGGCCGAGGAGCTTGGGCTGGTTCTGGAGGAAAGCACCTTTGAGACGCTTGCGCACATGCCCCTGAGGAGCCAAGTAGGGCTTTCCGGGACCCTAACAGCCTTTCACGAGTGTTGGGCCCACGATTTTACCTACTTTTGGGGGTTTAGGTCGGAAGCAGAGGGTTTGGGGATTGGGCCCTGCCTTGGCCCATGAAGGAGGAGCCTTCGATTTTTTTTTCCAGGGCCTGCAGGGTTGAAAGGCTTTAAGGATTCGACGGTTTTAGGCCCTACCTTAGCCCCTTAAACACCACTTCTTTGAGGTGGTTTCTTGGGCTTTTAGGGCTTACCTGGACCCCGAAAGTATGTAGAATAATGGCCTTTGCTAGGTTTTGGGCCATTATTTTACCTAGTTTTGAGGGTCTAGGTATTGGGGGTTTTCAGGGTTTCAGGGTTTCTAGTGTTTTGAGCGTATTCTTGGGCCTTTAGGGCTTATTGGGGCTTTTAGGGTTTCAGGGTTTCTAGGGTTTTTGAGCGTATGACAGCATCTCTTTGGGCTTGTTGCGGCTTTAGGGCTTTTCGGTGTAGGGAGCCAAAACTCCCTGGCAGCCCCTAAACCATAGATCATCACTTTAGGGGTTTAGGGATGTTTAGGGTTTAGGGATGTTTAGGGTTTAGGGACGTTTAGGGTTTAGGGATGTTTAGGGTTTAGGGATGTTTAGGGTTTAGGGATCATTACATTCCTATGCGAAACGAAGTGACGCTTGTCAGGAGAGCCACAGCGTTGATCGAGCAGGCGTCGCAGAGGCCCGTGCTTAGGGGAAAAGAGGCAAGAAAAAGACATATTTGGTTATTAGAATTTCTACGAAACAGCTGAAATTACCTGTTTTGCTCGGGGTCTAAGTTCAGTATAGCTTGCTGCTTGGGGTTTGGGGCTTTTGAGATTCAAGGCTTCAGGGTTTGCGGTTTGGGGTTGTGGCTTTCGCATTTAAGGCTTTGGGGCTTCCTGGGTTTCGCAGCGCAAGCTTAAACCCCTTAATAAGACTTTATGGTTAAAGTTTAACCCTAAGCCCTAAACCACCCTAAACCCTTAAGCCTAAACTCAAGGCCCTAGGCTCGATATCCTTGTCAGCCGGACAGCAGCTCCAAGCGACTAAGCGAGAACTTCGCCTGGAAAGATGAGCACCGAAACCCAAAACCCGAGGCCCTTAGCCCAGAACCCCTCGCCCAAAACCCTAAACTCCTCAACCCCCTATAAACCCTAAGCCCTCAAGCTGAAGCCCATGAAGCCCCTAAGCCCCCCAAACCCCCATAAACCCAAACCCAAGGCCATGAATCCCTTGACCCTCAACTTTAGGTAAAATAATGGCCCAAAACCTATAAAAGGCCATTATTCTACATACGTTTGGGGTCCAGGTAAACCCTACTTGGAGGTTCATGGGTAGTTATAAGTGAGGTTCTAAGTCCCCTAACAGGAGTTATAACTGTAGTTGCCCTACTTATAACCCCACTTATAACTACCCATGAAGCTCCAAGTAAGCTCCTGTAAACCCAAGCCCTGCAGGCAAGCTGAGGGAGAAGATCCGAATATTTTCATCGACAGTGCCCTGGCAGCAGCGGTCCGGGCAAGCTTGGATCTAAAGGCGTTCAAGAAGGGATTCTGTAGGTTCCTATAAGGCTTGAGGGTTTAGGGAGGGCTTTCGGCTAGTTTTGGGGTTAAGGTTTTTCAGGGTGCTGCCTTCCTTCGCCAGTAGGAAAGACGCGCCTACAACCAACAAGGGGTTGGGGTTTAATCTGCACGAGCTGCATCGAAAATCCGCAGCACGCTCAGGAGAAGCCAGTGCCGAACTGCCAGAAGAAGAGCGGGCTGCGAAGCGCCAGCGCTGGGTTTAGGGTTGCTATCGGGTTCTACGTGCGAGTGCCCCATTGGTGAACCTCAGTAGTTTCTCCTATGCTGTCCTACAGCCTTTGATTATAACTATCACATCTCGGGTTTTGGTGATTGGCTCAGCTTTCTGCAGACGGACTCGCTGCAGAAGTTCCGGGAGCGTCTTGGCAGTCGCGCGCAGGGAAGCACGCGAAAGAAAAAGCGTGCCTCATGTGAGTGTTTGATGAAAAGTTGGTTCTAATAGGCTTTGTAGCATTTAGTGAAAATTTAGTGTTTAGGCTGCGGTAAGGGCTCAACGTTCAGAGCCGTTTGCACATAGGCATCTGTAAAGAGATGTAGAATCGTCAGATCTCGTGGATGTCGTCACAAAAGACCTATAGTCTTTAGCAGTGTGCATAGACGAGCATGAGTACACGAGTATGGGCAATAGTTCATGGTTCAGAAGAAGGAAAGTACTATAGGGGCTTAAATAATTACCAATACTATTGTGGGGGGCTCCTTGTTATAATTATGGTATGGTGGGCCCCCAAACCCTATTAAAATTATTAAGGCCGCTACAGTACGGCGGCCCGGTAGGGTGAATGGTCATCGGACCTACTTTGCTGATGCTGCTCCGTCCCCTATACATGCTGCTACAACTCCTCCCATTCCTACTAGCTGTCGTAGTTGCTGCTACTGTTACTGCTATTTGCTGCTACTGCTAGCACCATTTTCTATACCTGCCTACCTAGCTAATGTGTACGTGCCTGTATGTTCTTTATATAGAGACATACTCATACATACACACATGTACATGTACCTGCGTGCTGCTGCAGTCCTTACTCCCACCTGAGACAATCCATCTACAACGACAGTCATCAAAAAAAGGTTACCGGACTACCGTTGCCACGGGTGTTTCTACCCACAGAACAAGGTCCTTAAATCCTGAACCCTATCCCCCGGAACCCTAAACCCGAAACCGTAACCCACCATCCTGAACAGGGGTACCCGGGGCTTCTAGAGAAGACACTTCCCAAGGCACCGGGGTCCCCTCTCGTCGCTGTGCGCCGCACTGCGCCGCCTCGGTGGCGGCGCTCCAGCAGACCAAGGACTATTCCTGAACAAACGGATGATTCCTGTATGGTTCTCATGACATCGTTTAGAGTTTAGGGTTTAGGGATGATTCCTGTATGGTTCTCATGACATGGGCTCCTTCAAGGAGCCAACAAGGGTCTCAATTGATGGGTTCCCGTAGCTGTGGCGGAGTTTGAGAACTATACGGGGTTCGACATGAGATCTCAAGGAATGAGATGGGTGTTCATCGTAATTCTGTGAGCCATGCAAAATTCTCTGAGAACAAGAACATGGTAGCTTTTGACGTTAGAGGCATTTGCGTCAGGTCAGGGCTTTTTCTTGGACGGGGTTCCTTATTACACTTATAGCATAATATACCCCCAAACCCTATATTCTAATTATTAAGGTCCCTACTTTATATTGCCAACTCGGGACATAATGTAGGCCCACAGCGTATAGTATTGCTTCCTAAGCCCCAATTCCTAAGCCCCAATGCCCTCCCCCACCTAAATACTTGCAAAGTCTGTCCGTTGAAAATGCCATTGCACTGCAGATATGCCACAAAAGAACCGTATACACCTGTCCATAAACCCTCGGCGTGCGCTTAAAACAGTAAGACTCAGTGAGCTACATCAAGAGGCTTTTAAGCCTTTAAGCTAACCCCTAAACCCTAAACCCTCTGAGCTAACCCCTTAGCCCCAACCTCTCTAAGAAATCTGTTAAGCCCGAAAACATAAACCCTCTATGCTAACCCGTAGACCCTTTTGACATTCCTTCCTTGGAGGATCCCCGCGACGGCACCTGCCCACGAACAACGACGCAGACCCTGCGCGGATTGGAGCCAGGGCCCTATCGTAGACGTACGGGGGTTTAGGCTTTAGGTGTCTCAGGGGCTGCGGAGTTTAGGGTAAGGGCTTCAGGGTTTGGAGGTTTGAGCTTTCGAGTCGAGGATTTTGGAGCCGATGTTGGGGACAGAGTGCAGGGGTTTAGGGTTTTGACGGTTCCCCGTGTATGGTCCTTCTTTTATTATTTTTTGGTCGAGGGTTGGGTTTTTGGCTTTGGTAAGTGGACGACATCGATGGTTATGGCGATGACGACGCCGACGACGAAGACAATCACGACAACGACGATGATGATGATGGTCATGATTATGAGTACGACTATGATGATGTTGTTGAAGTTAATGATTATATAGAACAAGGCGGTGATGATGGCAGTGATGATGATGTTGAACATTTTCGTCTTCTTCATCACCATCATCATCAGCGTCTTCACCACCAGCACCATCATCATAAGGTTGATGCTTGGGTGCCACTGCTTCGCAGGCTAATTCTTGAACTCTCGCATCCGCTTTGTTGCTCTTCTACACTCTCTAGCTCTTTTAGGGTTTTGGGTTTAGGGTTTAGGGGTTTCTGTCGGTATGCCCTGCTGAGCGCATGTGGGGTCGGAGTTGACCCTGAACCCCAAAACTTATTACGTAGAAGTAGCGTAGGGAACCTTTATCTTCTTGCGGGGCCTATGACTCTAACCCGTATACAATCCCGAAGCTTGACCTTCCGTCCCACTAGGATACTGAACTACTATGCAAAAATGGAGTCATGTTTTGTAGCTTTCGGCCCGGATCGAACTTCTGTCAAACTTGCCCAAAGACAAGTCTTCGACGCTTGGGCCGGATCTGAAATGCTAAATTTATTTGTGTGTGTGTATATGTGGTTGTGTTAAGTATGCATGTGTATTTATGAAGATATACATCTACACATGTAGTGTAGACATTGACCCTAAAGCACTTCCATAGGAACCCGTTTAAAAATAAAGCCTATGTAGGTGATCGGACCCTTAGCGAGAGCAGCCCGAGTTCCCTCCACTTGCTCCTTGGTGCCTTCGTAAGCATTCCCGAATCCAAGCTCAGACAGGTGGCGATCTCAGGGTAATAAGGACTAATAGGGCCTACCTAAACCCCCAAAAGTAGGTAGAATAATGGCCCAACACCCATAGAAGGCTATTATTCCCCATACTTTTGGGGCCTAGGTAATAGGGACTAGTAGTTTGGGGACCCTGCTAAGACCTATATGAAAGGATAGCACCTTGAGGCCCAAACCTTCAACCCCACAGTCCAAACCCAAATGCCAAGCGCTAAATTTAAACCCTAAACCCTAAGACCCCACCATGCTTTCGAGGCACCTAGTGCTTCCCAGAACGGCGCCAATCGTGCGAAGCTCATCTTTTGCAGGTTCAGGGGTTCTTAGTAGCTGAGTGGATACACTTTACACGTTTTGGGATAATACTACCCACTATCAAACTGAAAGTGTACACTTTTTGGTGCTTATGAACTCAGCAACTAAGGGTTTTTGGGTCTACCAGACCCTAGGGCTGGGGTTGAAGATGTGGGTTGGTTTTGTCCCTGGTTGTGTTACCAAAGCCAGCCGGAGCTCGGAGGGGCCTCAGGGCTCTGGGATTGAGGTCTATGGGCTTAGGTTTAGCGTTAGTATTAAAAATTAGCATTAGTATTAGTCTTAGTCTTAGTATTAAAGTCTTAGTATTTGTCTTAGTATTTGTCTTAGTATTATAGTCTTAGTATTATAGTCTTAGTATTATAGTCTTAGTATTATAGTCTTAGTATTATAGTCTTAGTATTAGTCTTAGTATGAGTCTTAGTATTAGTCTTAGTATGAGTCTTAGTATTTGTCTTAGTATTAGTCTTAGTATTAGTCTTAGTATCAGTCTTATTATTAGTCTTAGTATTTGTCTTAGTATTAGTCTTAGTATTAGTATTAGTATGAGAGTTGGAACTAGTAAGAGTATTAGTAATTAACTATATTAGCATCAGTGATCATATTAGTATCAGTATTTTTAGATATACTAGAGGATGGCTGGAGCTCTTGCAACGTGACAGAGACACCAGTGACTCCGGAAATTGTGCAGGTTTTAGCATGTCTTAACATGCGGGGGGGCTGCGTTATAGGGGGGTCTCATGACGTACTTTTGAAGAGCACATCCTTTTTACTCTGTATTTACAGTACTTTCGTGATGTTGTATTCCAATACCGACGACGATGATGATGATGATGATGGCTTAAGGCGCCCGTGCTGCACTGCCTGTCCATGCGAACAAGTGTGAGATCGTCTTCCACGCAAAGCTTTCCTTGAACGCTTGCATCGCAATGTCCTCAAAGCCGCTGTAAAACGCACAAAATGCTCATTCCAAGTGACCCCTTTCAAGGATCGCGCCCTTCCTTATAACTCGTCCCCCGAGCACATGTGTGCTGACGCAGTTTCGCGCACTTTTGAGCCTGCACAACGAAACACTCACATGCAAACCGTCAGTTACTCCAGTGTTCGTTCCCTTGCTTTCTGCAACACGCTGTCCAGGTGACAGATCGGGTGGCTCGCGCTCGTCGTGGTTCCCAGCACACTGCAGGGCTTTTGGATTTGGGTAGTTCTCGAAATATGGCTCCTTTTTTATACTGGTGCCATACTATTTTGGGGGACCTACTTGAAGGCAGGTAATTTCTTGGGCTCCTGTACTCTTGTGTTGGGTTTAGGTGCATCATGCCTTGCGAAAGTCCTCCAGCCTAAGCTTCATGGTCCCCAAAAGTATGTAGAATAATGGCCTTTTATAGGTTTTGGGCCATTATTTTACCTACTTTTGGGGGTCCAGGCATGGTCCATGTTTCTACACGTTAAGGTTCCGATCAGGGTCCAGGGCTCAAGGGGGTGGGAATCCAAGACCCAAAACCCCCAAAGCCCTAAACCCGCCTTAGCCCTAGAAAACCATATAAACCCTAAAATGAGCTATAAACCCTAAACCGCCCATACCCCCGAAATCCCTAAACACTAAAAGGAGCCGTGATCTCGATCCAGAGATCTATTGAGTCTTGACGCGGGTCGTCAGTGCGCTACGTGTGGGTCCCATTACCGAATATAGACTCGGGAGTTTGGGGGGGGTCCTTAAAAGAGGTCTAGAAAGGTTTCTACGAGGGCTTTAGAGTTCTGGAAGGGTTTCTGTGCGGGATTTGAGTATGTTTTACTGTAGGGGAGGAGGGGTGTGACGAACAATTGCCAATCGGTTCCTCAGGGTTCCTCATCATGAGGAGCCATACTGTAGTATACCCCAACAAACCATTCGAATTGCTAAGGCCCCCATTCGGATATTTGGGGTGTATACCGCATGGTAAAGGGGTCATTACCCTAACTTATCTCCAAACCGCTAAGCCCGCTAAGCCCGAAAATCCTAAACCCTAATGGTCCAAGTACCTACTACTTGTAGCTGGAGCCATATACTCTCCCAAATATTACATTAACCTACATAACTACTATGCTAAACCCAGGCACCTGATCATTGGGTCTTTTGGACCCTTAGGGAAAGTGATATTCGCTGCTAGTGTGGCATACCTGCTCGCCCGGCTTGCATGCCGCAAGACGAGAGCTCCCGAACTCGAAACTCAGAAGCCCAACCCCAAACCCCGAGCCTTCTTTTCAACTTGACCAGAAGCGAAAAGACCCCACAATCTTTTTCTGAGCCCAAACCCCAAAGCATAGGAACAAATTGCTAAGCCCCAAATCCTAAATCCTACAACTACAACCCCGAGCCCTACCCGCGGCTGCAGCAGGTCAAGCTCGCCGGCAGGGATCTCAGTGTTCGGGAGGTTCAGGGTTTAGGCTTTAGGGGTTCAGGGGTTAGGAGTTCGGCGTTTCGGTGTTTTTTTAGTGGTTTCGAGCTTTGGATTTTGGAGTGTTAGTGTTTCGGGTTGAGATTCAGCGGCCCAAAGCTGTGTCGCGTCGAAATAAGGTGCCGGCTTATATCCTTCCGACAAAGGCTGAACATCGCAAGTTAACAGCCTTAGAGGTAAAACCCCCTAAACCCTAAACCCTTAAAACACTGAATCCTACCCCTCTGAAAACCTGATGTTCCCAGTCTCGGTCTGGACGTCACCAACGCGAGCGTGAAATGCGCGAAAGTCGTGGCCCTATCTCAGTTCGAGTGGTGTAGCCTCTCGGGTTTGTGGAAGGGGTCGGGCTATGGGAGCCTTTCGGGCTTTCGGGTGTTGGGGTTTAGGGCTCTAGGGTTTACCTTAACCCCGAATAACCTACTTTTTTGTTAAGGACTTATATAAGGAAATCATAATAGGGAACCCTAAAAAGGTAGGTTATTCAGGGTTAAGATAGGGTTAAAGGTTTAGGACTTTAGGGGTTAGGCTTTCTGGGTTCAGTGTGCAAGTTCGCGTGTAGGTTTATTCGCGGCGTACACTTTTCCGATGGTACTCTTCTTACTTCTAGGGTGTTTCGATTGGGCTTTGGATGTCAAGCTGATTGTTTTCCCTCTTGTGACTTTCTTGACCTCGGTTCCTGGTTCAAAGTCTATGATTATTGCAAGCAGCACGAAGTACCTAGAGGCTCTAATGTAGTTCCTTCTTTTGGTTAACCAACTTTCAAGTTAGGATCGCGGAGTAATCCTTAAAAGGCAACCGGAGGGACAAGCAACTGCAAGTGCTTTGGAGACTCTAATTTAGGGACCTTGATTATTGGAATTGGGTTTTGGAGGTTCCCTTACTATAATTCTAGAAAAAGTACCCCCAAACCCTATTCTAATTAATGAGGCCCTGCCTTATAGAACCCTACTATAGATCCCTTATAGAACCGTTTAAAAAAGGAGCCCTATTCTAATTATTAAGGCCCCTACAGTACGCAGGAACCTTGCAGAAGGCGAGGTTAAGGATCCTACATGAACTTCAGTAAGTAGCAGCGTTGCTAGAAGAAACTTGTTCCCCAGAGAGCCCCATACCCTCCTTGATTAAAGATTATATATCAAAATTACATTTTTAAAGCCCCTTATAACGTAAAGTATATGTTGCGTTCAGGGTATTGGGTTCTTTTGGCCCATGTTCCCTGACCCGGTCTCGGGTTAGAAGATGATGGCCCTAAACTGCCCTAAGCCCGAAAGCACCGCCGAACATCATCAGACCTCCATCCCCGAAAGTTGCATGAGCTGGAAGCTTTGACACATTGAACCGTAGAAGTCAAATCTAAAGTTCTTGGTAGTAGAGTAGGTAGCCGTGATATCTAAAACCCCTCTAGAATCCCAACTCAATCTGTGGTTTCCCTTGCAACTCCAAGCCCTGCGCTGCAAGCCCCATGGTCTGCTTTGGTCTGCTGAGTATCTCATTAATAGACAGTAGAAGCCCAAAAGTTGGAAACCCCATAGCCTCAATCCTTAAGAGTAATGTATAGGGAATCCCAGCACTATTTGGCCTTAATCCGGTTTCCAGCTTTATGGGGTTTACTGTAAACGCAAACACCTACCGAGTATGTACAGTTTCACTTGCAAGGGAAATTTAGGGGCCGTATACTTAGAAGAAGGTCTTGGGGGACAGTTTCAAGGTAATTTAGGGGCCATATTATGATTAGAATAGGGATGGGGTTTACTATAGTAGGCAACCTTTAGCTTCGTACATTCCCACAGGCAAACCTTTAGGTCCCCTAGGATACTGGAAGAGAGAGGTAATTGCTCAGACCTTCGAATATCGCTTGTTTAATAAGGAATCAACCATAATTAAAATGATTGAAGGGCTATTCCTCAATTAAGGGAGTTGTGAGAGCGTAAATAAAGGGTTTTCGGAAGGTGTGTGGGTGCCTGGCATCCCCCAACCCCGAAGACGAAACCGATCTGGAGACGTTAGAGCCCTAGTTTAGAAGCCTGAATATATTATAATATAAGTAATGCTATTTGCGGAGTTCCTGTTTAGATTTATATTACAACATCCCCCCCCCCCTCACAAATCGAATTCTTAAGGGCCCTGCACAGGCCTATAAAGCCCTACAGACCTCCAAGAGCCCGATCCTGCCATTGCAAGGTCAAAGAGAAGCTGCGGGTATCTCAGAATAACTCCGGGATTTGGCTGTCAGGTCTCGTAAGAGGCTTGGGGGGTCTATTTTCAGGTCATCCAGTTTCGACCCCTCGATTTATGGGTTCAGGGTTGCCAGATGTCGCAGGAATTTAATTCAAAGGATTCGAGTTTACAGCTCGGCTACGCCTTAGAGGGAAGCACGTGTAGAGAGTTTCTCCCTCCCCGAAGCCCTGAAATCATGACCGAATGCTGGCATCCTCATTGACCGAGCCTGAACCCTGCAGGAGGAAGTACAGCTTTGAGGGATCAGGTCAGGGCTTGGCTGCTTCTGCGTTAAGACGACATCGAGCTAGACAGCATCTTTGGGCGAGCAAGCTTCGTTCCACCTGGAGGATGGGCCATGACAACACAAGACAAAGCAGAAGCACAGACAGCAGGGTAAGCAGTGAGCTCCCCACCTTGTTCCTGGATGGTGGGACCAAGATGACGTCGAAGCAATATGCGTTGCTTGAGTTTAGGGTTTAGGGCGTGCGGGCTCTTGGGCTTTGGAGGCAGAGCTTAGACTTTACAGGCTATGGTTTACGGTTTACGGCTTCATGGGGGAGAGTTTAGAATTGAAAATACCGGTCTTGGGATTTTGAGGGTTTCAGAGATTGGCTTAAGATTTGGGGTTTGGGGGGTTTACGGTCAAGTTTAGGGCTTAGGTGGTTTTGCCGTTCGCGCGATGATGGTGTCAGGGTGTTAGACCTTGAAGCTGGTCGGGCCGAGCGACTTCAGTGCCTCGTGAAGTTGGAAATGACGGAGAGGATACACTTTTGTCTCCTCAGAATTATTGTATTTCATTTTTGTTCATATACACCCCAAGAAAATAAATATTGCAGATATTGTTTTTAACATGGATTTAAGGGGGTATAGTACAGTCAGATATTTGCAAAATAGCATCCTGTGATAATGCCTGCGAAGCAGTACGACCTTTCCCTGCAAAGCAGGGCGGAGATTTGAGCACTCTTCCTTGAATCCTAAATTGGACATGGAGATCTCATGACTTGTCTACACCGAGTCTACACCTCTACCCAGCAGCCGAATGGCCAAACTCTCAGTGCATACACCAAAGCTTGTATGCCAGATGAGATAGATGCTCCATAGGGCACCTGAGACCACTGGGGTGTTTCACGTTCCTGGCATGCTTTCGAAATTGGTCATACTGGGCTTTGGAGTACCATACTTTAATACTTTTTTGGGTACCTGCTGCTTAAACGGAGCCAATATGAAATAGAAGTCTATACTTTTCCCCCTGGCTACTTCAAAGCCCAGTTATAGGGCAGCTTAGAACGGGCTCATCCCGGTCCACTTCAGAGCTGGGAGCTTTCCTGTGGACTCTGAAGTCAGCGCCTACTATAGGGAGCGGGAGAGTTTGTAATTATTTCCCCTCATGGTCCCTTAGCGACATTATATATATATATATATTGCAATGCAGTGCAATATATATGTATATATATATATATAGAGACCCCGGAAACCTTTTGTGACTACTCAGCCTCATAGTTCGAACTTGAACACTGCAACAGTTGAATCAAGGCCCATCGTTGCCGGAGTGGTCCTGCGACTACTAGCTAGCGCTGGATGACATACAAAGAGCTCCACACCTGCTTCCTTAGGTCCCTTCGGCCAATCTAGCTGTAGGACTCTGGAGCCACAGCCCTGACATAGGTGGCACCCTGGGAAACGCTATACTCTCCCTTATGGCTCCTATGCAGGTATCTATTCATAAACATGCTTTTACATGCCCCAAAAACCAAGCCCGTAATCGCTGGATGTTAGGTCCTCAGACCCTTGCCCCGAGAATGCGAAACCGTAGCTAAAACTTTAAAGCCTCTTCAAGATACACTAAACCCTAAACCCTAAACCGAGCGCGTAAGGCCCGACTACAAAGAATGGCTGCGTGGGAACAGCAAGCACAAGCATGCCCCTTCGGCAGGTGTTAGCTGTCAGACATGAGTAAAGGGCTTAGTGCAGTGCTTAGTGGCTCGGGTTGAGAGAGTAAAAGCCCGTAAACCCTGAACAGTACAGAAGTTCAGAGAGTGTGAGTGCCGAACAGTTCAGAGGCTGTAAAGCAGTGAAGTCGACAATGACTCGGCGAGGGATGAGGATGGCACGTGGTGAAGTCGGTACTATAGGGGCCTCAATATTTACCAATACTATTTTGGAGGTTCATCATTCTAATTATAGTATAATGTGCCCCAAAACCCTATTCTAATTATTAAGGCCCCTATATTACATTTCAACCACCCGGCTTTGGATGAGGGTCTGTGGCCTTAGGCAGTTCTGTTCTCTACAAAGTTCGCCTTGGGAGGATGCGGTTGCTGTCTGATTTCTCCAGTCCATCCCTTCCGCTAGCAAGCAATTCTGTTCACACAGCTCCAGCTTTACGGTTTAGGGCGAGCCTCAAACCGAAGCCCTAAACGGCCCAACTAGCATAACCCTACTTTTGGTAGGTTGTTCTTATAAGCAGTGATATAGGCAACATGGAAGTATAGGGACCCTACAGAAAGCAGGTTTGGGTCTAGGTTCCTGAGTAGTACCCTTTTTGCCGTTTTTACTGTATGGTTCCCTTACTAAAACCGAATAATTTGAAAAAGGGTATCCTCGTAATTCTTAGGGAGTTTCAGAAAATTAGAGATACCTTGTTTTGGGGTCCTTCTAATAAGGATCCTACTCTATCAGGGTCCCTATTTTCGGAAACCCCCCATTAAGGGATCACTCAGGAACTTTGGGCTTTTCGGGCTAGGACCAAGCAGCGGCCTGAAGCTCCAAACCCCGAGAGCCCAAACGGCAATCCACAAGCAAGCCTGAAAAGATACCAATATGCGGAAACACTCCATTAGAATGTTGTAAGTGGTCCCTATATATATATATATAGGTGTGTGTGTGTGCTTATTTATAGACACACACACACATCCATCCATCCATACACATTTTTTGCACAGACAGTTAGATACATAGATGTACGTATGTATGTATGTATATATATATATACATGTTACCCTGGGCCCTGCTTCCGTTGACCCATGGCCACCCCAGGGTCACGCGCAGCATTGCACGCTGAAGAAGCTTTGCAGGCTCCGGTCCACATCTGGGAGTTTAGGGATTAGGGCTTGGGGTTGTATGGGTTTGAGAGCTTATAGGGTTTTATTGGGGTCTCGCGATCTCAGTCTCAGTTTGGCAGGAGAGACAACACTTCTTCGTAAGGGGTTCTGACAGCCATTAACTGGGTGTTTTGGGGAGGTTCAGGGACCCTGAACCCTAAACATGGCTAGGAGGGTGGAAAGACAGGTTGGCTTCAGGTATCGAGGGTTTAGGGAAAGCGCTAGCAGTCCAATGTCTGTCATTAGGTCGGACTATATTTTAAGCCCTGAGTGCCACTGTAGCATGTCATGCCGCCAACACACCCTGAACAAAAATAGGATCTTAGCAATCTTAGCATGTCAGCCCCCTCACTAAATCAAGAGCCACCCACCCCGGCTGGACCCACCAAGGGGGCCCCAAATCCCATCATTTTAGTGCTGCTTGTGTCGAGTCTTTCTATGCTCTTTCAGAGTCTGTTTAAGGTTTATGGTTCTGATCCTGATCTCAGCTATCCGATGTGTAGGCCCGCCGGCACCATTCAAGTTCCAATCCAAGTTTTCCTAGGCATGGGATTCTACCTCGTAGCCTTTTGAAAGTTCATCTGCGGCGACGGCAACCAAGGGACCTTAAAAGGTCCGTGCAGACCAGGCATTCCCTCAGCTTGGTTGAAGCACCTGCACCATGAACTTTAAGGCAGAGGTTTTAGAGCCTTGAACTTTGGGTCCAAGTTTTCGACTTTGTAGGCTCTGAGTGCAGGAAGTCTTGGACCAAAGTCGACTAGCACATCTCCTCAATGAGCTGTCGCCTCGGCTTGCCATGGGAGCTTGTTTGAGCAACCGAGTAAACCCTACGTGTATCATATGCAATTAAACTCAGTTCAGGGCTTTCTTCAAAGACAGCTCCATTTCTGGCCTGATGGAATCCCGCTGTGTCAATATCCCTTAAAGCCTCGAAGGTTCCGTAGACGGCCTGGGGCCCCAAACCTCAGAATAGTACCTCTACAATCAAGGAGTTCCACCGCAGATCGTTCATTGCAGTAGCTTGAATGGCACGGGCACGGACAGTGTGTTCCCTTCCTGCCCCCGCGGTTTGAGCGTTTGAGGTTTAATGCTTCGCGCACGGAGGTCCCAACCGTAGAGCGAGTGTGTAGCTGTACAAGCAGGTCTTGGGATAGAAGGCCAAAACCCAAAGACGTGCATGGTTTCGGCTTTCGGGTTGGTCGGCCCTTCCCCACCCTAAACCCTAAACCCTTCCCCACCGCATTTGGCACACCTGAGCCTATGGGTATCCTTCTAGGTTTCGTTTTCTTGTTTGAACTCAATCCCGAAGGGTCCAAGTAGTCCTTATTTATGGCTTTTGGTACCTAAAAAGGCCCTAAAGTCCTATAATAGGGAGTACTTGGACCCTCTGGGAATAATTGGTGTGTTCACGGACACTGGGCAAAACACCCCTGGAAACAGTTTAGGATCTCTGCCCCACTAGGCTTGACTTTAGGGTTCAGAACTTAGGATCTTTGCTTGAAGCTTGAACACCCGACATGCAATTCGTTTCCGAAGCCGGTGGTTACTACACGGGAGTGCGCCCCCGCCCTGCCCCGCCCCCGACTCCCTTGAAAGCAAGCAGCGACGTTCGGCTTACTGCACGGCTCAAGCCAGAGCATCATACTCTTTCTTGGCTGACAGCGCTCTTTTGGTGACTTGGTGAGCAATCAGCAGGCGAGAGGTTTAGACTCGAATCAAGGCTTCGTAAGGATCCAGGGAGCCATGCAGGAGATGGGCTTCGAAAGCCAGGTATCATAGCTTCGGGTCAGGTGATCCAGCCTTGCAGAGACAAGCCCAGTGAGTCAGTGATCCCGGGGAGAAGTTGCATAAGAACAGTCGGGTTTCGGATGATAGTGGAGCCACAAACAGTGTCGTAGTATGACTCGGCAGTGGCATACGTTGCTCACTCGTGTCGCGGTTCGAGTAAAACTTCCCCAAGATGACAAGGACCTTTGATGTGCACTTCCTCGCAAAAGGCAAAACGGTCCATGAACATGTGATACCCGTTTGTTTTCAACTCACAGCGCCCATGTTCATAAAGCTTGTCTCCCGGCGAAATGCAAGAACGATGCGGAAAGCTTTCGGGTGGCAGCTCTTCCAAATTTGTCGGATCTCGGATTTAGAGAAGGATACACATAGCGCTGTAAAGCAAAGCCATACTTGCGGACGAAGCCGGCAAGGAACTCTGCACATGACGCATGACCTTCGTGACCCTCGCTGCACTACTGACAGCCGCCTCAGCCGACTGGGAGTCAAATATCAGACGTATAGCGACGGAGGCGGGTTGAGCAAGGTGACAGACATGCCAGGTAGCTACTGTTTTCAGCAATCAAGCTAAGCTACTTCGGCGTGTGGCTTTCTAGATAGATGTTAGGCTTCAAGCAGCTCTTGACTTGCAACCAGCAAGCCACAAGCCATTGCCTCTTGTTTCATTGAGAGGCCGCACCATGTCGCGTCACATGCGCCATAGGTTGCTCCAATAGATGGAAAGGTGAAGCCCATCTCGGTGTGTTGTGGGTTATCAAGTTTAAAGGAAGTGTAGCAGCCCGAACCCCTACAAAAGATCCCCCCAACCCCATAATCATTGTGTAGGTTTCTAGAGGGACCTTATGTACGGGATTTAGTGTTTTGGGTTCTAGGTCTATAAGTTAACTTTAAGCTTAAAGCCTTACATCGTCATCCAAACCACAAGCTGACAAGTAGTCCTTATTTATGGTTTTTGGTACCTCCAATGGCCCATAATTCCTATAACAGGGAGTACGTGGACCCTAAACCCTAAACCCTTAGAAAAAGCTAAAACTCCGCACCTGAAGATGCCCCCAGCGAGGCCGCGATGCCCTCGATTTCTCGTCTGTGGGCCCTGGTGGCAACTGCATCTGCAGGCCTCGGTGTGGTCTGTTTCTGTGATCTTGTTCAGTAAGTTGAGTTTAAGTTGACATATTATGGATCTATAGCAAATTTTATGGTTTCCGTAGTATGATAACTTAAGGTTATAAGCTCCGTAACACGCACCCAGCTCAAGGGTAATATATGGGTTAGCAAAGGGATCTGCATGTATTCAACAAAGGATCTATCGGTAATGAGGGTTTAGCGGCAGCGTTCAATGTAGACCCCTGATGACTGATGAACAAACCGGCCATGTTACAAGGGATCGCATCACCGCCATCCTAACATTAAGGCTCTGGAGAAAAGGTGGTTGATCAATCAGGGCCCTCCCTCAATGATTACAATGCTTTGTTGGTGAATGCCATCATCTTGATACCAGTTTTTTCGTTTGCCGTTATATGTATACACACATACATATATTCGTATATTTTGTTGTTGCTGCTGCTTACTCCTTTTCCGGCACGCCGACGGGGAGGACAACTGCTTCGGCTTGTGCTACAGCTCCTCCCTGTACTACGACTACGACCTGTATCCCCAAACTCTACGAAATAGTAGGTTAGGACCTCTACATTAGAGGGGTTTATAACCCTTAAAACAGTAGTAGCAGATTAGGGCCCCTCAATTAGAGGGCATGAAAGCAGTAGGTTTTGGAATCCCCAGGGAGGGCTATCCCAAGTCATGCCTCCTCTTGTTGCTGCTCTGATGCTCTTTGTTGCCTGAGCCGGGGCCCGAACACGTTAAGACTTTACCATAGGGGCCTTAATTAATTATTCATTAACTGTATAGATTAGATAGTTAATAATTATGAATAATTATCTAATCTATACAGTTTTTTGGGGTTCCTTATTATAATTACAGTATAAGGGGCCCCAAACCCTATTCTAATTATTAAGGCCCCTATATTAAGCTGTGGAGACTGGGTCTAAGGATAAGGATAGCGGATGCCGAATAATATGGGGCACAAGCAGTTGCTGTGGGCCGGTGAGAACTTAGAAAATTTAGGTCTGAGTACACCCCGAACAATCCGATAGATCTGTAACCCCAAGGGTCCAAGTACCTAATAATCATATACTCTCCAAAATCCTAACCTACATAACTACTATCCCAAAATCGAGTACCTAATTATTGGGTCCTTTGGACCCTTGGGGTAAGGCCCTTTACATTCTGGATTATGAGGGTTTTCCTTGTCGCGTCTCCGTCCTCATCAAGCTGAAGGCTTCAGGTCACCAAATGCCCAACACGTAAATCCTTGGTTTCGGGTTCAGAGTTTTCGAGCTTGTGCTCTCTTGTCCTTGAGAGGTGTTCTCGACCAGGATGATGAATGCATGGCAGCGGGAACCTGCGCAATGAGACTCGGATGCTTTACAAGCGCTTGTAGTTCCCCTGTCGTAGAGCCCATATACAACTTGATTCACACACATGAAACCCTGTAAGACGCCGTTGAACTCCCCAGCAGGTCTAGGGTTTGGGCTTATGCCTATTTCGTACACCCTAAACCGAAACCCTAAATGCTAAGCTTTAAATCCGGATCCTTGAACACAGCTTGAACTCCTCAGCCTCCAAAAGCCTGACTATGAACACAAACCCTAAACCGAAGACCTTTTTGTCACGTCCGAGTGTGAGTGGGGGTCGCGAGCGCTCACCTGCAGGAATGCATTGCAGCACCGCGCGATTCAGGGCAGCTACGAGGAGGCTTGGAACGTTTGTAGCGTTTATAAGGACAGCTGTTGCCCCAAACCACGGTTCAGGGGCCTAGGGTTTACAAATTCCTGAGCCGGAACCCCCAAACCCCTAAACCCCTAAACCCTAAACCCTAAGCCCTAAACCCTATGAATTAAGCCCCCAATGCCCCGAACCCCAGGAGTGTTTGGGTTTGGGGTTTAAGTCCAGCCATTTTTCGGCATCTAAGGCCACAGGTTGAAATGCCTCCGGAGTCCATGCAAGCTCTGTGGCTAATCTTTTAAAATCTAGACTCTAGACCCTCAAAAGTAGATAAAATAATGGCCCAAAACCTATAAAAGGCCATTGTTCTACATACTTTTGGGGTCCAGGTAAATCTAGACACCGAAAGCCAGCATTAGAGCTAACGCTGACTTTTCCTAAGGCTTTGCATGTCTACCCAAGAAAAGAAGCATTCTACACCCAAAATCCTGACCCCAAGCAAGAGCAAGAACGCAAAAACTTTAGAAGCTTTATAGACCCTTAGACCGCGAACCATACACCCGCAAGCCCCGTCTAAAAAAAAACAATCCTTAAACACCAAAAGCAGCCCCAATGGCTAGGAGGACAACTGGGCCGTAAACCTTAGCTTCGACTTCCAGGACCTTTGTTTAAGGAACTCTAGGATTTGGGGTTTAGGGTTTGGGGTTAAGGGTTTCGGGTTTGGGGTTTGCGGTTTAGGGTGTGGGATTTGGGGTTTAGGAAGTTTAGGGTTTGGGGTTTAAGTTTAGGGTTTGGGGTTTAGAGTTTGGGGTTTCGGGCTTTGGGGTTCGTCGACGCTTGTTAACTTCTCGTGTTTCTCTCACTCCCACGTTTGTATCCCTCGTCAAACGAGAAGGCCCTGCTGTTCAGGAGTGTTCGCTGGCACACAATCCAAACCCATGCTGAAAAGGGTGTGGGATTTGGGGCTGAGGAAGCTTGGGGTTAGGGTTTGGTTTGGATCAGAGACCGCTTGTGGGCTTTGGGTGTTTTGGGACTTCGGATTTTCGTTTTACACCGGAAGCTACATGAGACCGGACACACAGTTTCCAGCTGCAGGTCAGTGAATAAAGTACTGTTCATGCATTGTGCAGAGGTCATGTTTCTGCTGGTCGCGCATGGTAAACCCTTGTTAATTCCGCCCGCTTTCCTAAACGTATTAGGCATGGATCCTAGTTGTTGGTATTAATATTCGGGAGCTACTTCGCAAGCCATGGAATGCAGGAGTGACGGTACGGAGACGTATCGGCATAGAGATGTACATGGGGTTTGAGGTTTTGCCTAGCGGCGGGTGTGGGGGTGGGGGGGGGGGGGGGGGCGCGGAGCAACATTTTTTTTCGTGGTGTTTACGTTCTCTCTGGAAAGCGAAAAACACAATAATTCNCTTGTTTGTTGTTAAGTCTAAAAGGTCGTAGAGTGATCGGAAAGGCAGTGAATGGAGGATGGAGGGAGGGGGAAATTTTTGGGAAGAGTTTGTGTAGGGGGTTTTAGGTGTTTCGTGGGGGCGGGTGGGGGGTTGTGGGGGGGGGGGGTGCGTCATGACAAATTTGTTTTTGAGTCGTTCTAAGCATCCCTTGGTAAAGCCAAAAACACCCATCAACCGGACGGTGCCCTACCAGGACTCTGGCCCTTTCAATAGACCCCCAAGTTGGGGGGCCTATAGGTAGACACTGGGCAGAGCGCTAAACCCTTTTTAGAATCCCACAACGGAACCAGCGCTCTGAACCAGGATTTCATCACAGAGGCGGACAAAAAGGAGTCGCTCAGCTGAGTTTTCCGTGGGGCATGTGCATCGGACGCTGTAGTCCTAAGGGAAAGAAGACAGTGCCGAAGGTTCTGATGCCCAAATAATACGGCCCGCTGATTAGAGTAACAGGCAGTAATTGGTGCCACCCGTGCGTCTTATGCTCACCGTTATGATGCTGGTCCAGTGGATTCACATTAGTCGTTTTGTATGCAGTCATGATGCTTCGGTACGGTTGCTCATAGCACATGTACTCAAGCCCCATACAGTACTGTCACCACCTTCACTCGATCCTAGCTTCGATGGGATTTCTGTTGCAGCTTTACACCTTGCTTGCATTACTTCTTCTTGCATGCCACCTACGAAATAGCCATACAACCAAAAAACCTTAAGCCCCAAATGCTATACCCGCAGCTTCGAGCAGCTTCGAGGGTTTCAGAAAGTGCTCTCAGAAAAGGTTGTCTCATCTCCAGAGCATGAAAGCAAATTCCTTTACATGTACAATCTACACGCACACACACACACACACATCGCTTTATCAACCGTTTTGCCCGAAGTCCCGCGTCCCCAAGTCCGTCGTCCTGCCTAGCTTCTACTATTTTGTTCGTCTATGGGGCTTGGCTTGACTTCATGATTCAGAGTCCAACCGGATATCCATATCACGAGCACTTGTTTGTGCAAAGCCGTGGTCATCCGATTGAGAAGCGGAGTTCGACGAAGAGTGCTGGTTACCTTTGTTATCACAGGGGGTTGAGTTAAAGCAGCGTCCGCGCGTCGTTGGCTGAGCGTGACAAGCATGCACCACTGGGCTTTTAAGGCTTCCTCCCTAGACTCGGTGAAGCTCCGCATACGTCCAGATACTCATTTGCTCTCATCGTTCTTTTCCTCTAAGCTGTGAAGGCGTGCGAAGGCTTCAGTCGTGGGATCAAGCTTGTGCCGGAAAATAGTCCGTTTTCTTATTTTCCTGGACCACAAAACTACGTAGAATACTAGCCTTGTGTAGGTTTTGAGCCATGATCTTACCTACTGTTTCGGGTCTGGGTAAGTGCAACTTCTCGGTTCAGACCTCTCGAGCAGTGACATCGTCAGGCTTCCTCGGTTGAAGTCGCTTATAGGGCTTACGGGCCGCTACAGCTAAAACTCCTACCTAAACCTCACGGGCACTCACTGTCATAGTCCGTGCTGCTGAAGGTACAACATCTCCATGGAAGACCTTGGCCACTTGGCTGGAGGGCAAGAAGGATTCAATGTAGTGCCATGTATGTTTTCATGTGTATGCGGTATTTCGGGAGGGAGATAGTTCGGCAGGGAATCCCCAGTAGTCGTTATATAGCGCTTCCAGAGCCCGCCCTTGTTAAGGAACTGCGGAACCTTCGGTTTAAGGGTCTAGGGTGGAAGGCAGTACCCTCACAATCCCTGTGGTCCCAAATAATGGGTCGAACAGAGGGTATAGATGGAGGGTCGAGGCAGACCTTCTGAACCTGAGGTGTGACGGACCCTCAACCGTAAACCGAAGCCGTGGGGTAAGACTTCGCTGGATGCAACCCTGACCCGGGACTGAGGCAATCTTGGAGCTTTCTAGAGCTTGAAAGTTCAGGCTAGCTTACTAATTTGTCCTAGTGTCACTAGTGTGCCTTTTGCTTTTTTCCTAACTACAACTATTCGTACTAGTACTACTATGTTATGACTACTATCATTACTGTGACTACTATGATCACCAAGTATGATTGCAGAGCTTGGCGTTCTTGACCCCCTAAACCCTAAACCCTTGCCCTGAAACCCCTAAAGATGTCCGGCCATCATGCGCTGCCGTTGTTACTATTATTACTATGATTACTGTGATTGCCATTTTTACTATGATTATGAATATTTCTTACTATGATTACCATTATTAAGTACTATTATTACTATGATTATTAGTATTAGTATGAATTATTATTAGTATTAACATGATTACAAGGTTAGGGGTTCTTAAGGGTTCAACCCATTGAGTTCCAGGAGCCTCTGAGCTCCGAAGTTCTCGAAGCACCCAACTGTTCACGAGGGTTTGGGGATTGAGGACTTCAGGGGTTTATGATTTAGGGCTTTAGGGTTTAGGGCTTTGGGCTTTAGGGGTTTAGAGCAAGCGAGGAGGCCCTGCTGTTGAGGAGTGTTCGCTGGCACTCAATCCAAGCCCATGCTGAAAAAGGGATTGTGAGTTAGATGATGAAATCATGGCTGTAGATGTGTCTATGTCAGGTTGCAGTGAAATAAGGACCTCTAAATGCTTGGAATTAGGGTTCCGGTTTCCTTACAACCCCTCAAACCCTAAATCCTAAATCCTACAGGGTTCCCTCGAACCCTTGAACGCCGCTAGGCATTGACGAGCTGAAACGGCTGAAGTCTGCTGCAGAGACAGAGCTCCAGTCTCGCGAAGGCATGTTTATAGCATGTGAACGCTTTTGCGAGTTTCGGGTATCAGGGTTTAGGGTCAAATTTTGGGTGTAGGGATTGGGTCTTAATTTGTTGTCTAGGGACAGACCTCGCCTGGTATTGCCGAGTGTGAGCGTCAAAAATTTGTTATCCAGGGACCCAAGCCCTAAGCCCTATGCTTTTTTATAGATGGAAGCTATGAAATCTTAGCACAACGCACTATTCACCCAAGACACCCTGCAATGCGGGCCTCGTCCTTGCTAAGTAGGAGGGAAAAAAATGCTTTTTTATACCGTCAACAAAAGGGTGTGAAAAAGACTGTCATAATCCTAAGGGCCTGCAAGGCTTCGAGGCTAGGGTTGGGGATTTTGGAACCCCATTCCTAAATCTAACCAGGCAGCACTGCTCGAGGCCTTTTATCCGAAAGGAGTTGGGATTTTAGGGGGTTGAGGGGGTCGGCGCGTAGGGTTCTTTGAACCAATGTTGGGGGAATGTAGGATCTGTGAGTTTAGGGCTTGAAGCTTGCAAGATGGAAGTTGTTAGTTTTGGGGTTTAGGCTTGACCCTGTGAAAGGCACCGACGAGAGCAGCGAGGCGGTGCTGGGTGCGTCCGGGCAGTCAAACGCATCGGCGAAGGCACTCTTGGTCGCGTGCGTGTCCCCTATGTCTCTGGCCGTGCCTGTGGTCGTAGACGTCGTCGTAGTAGCGGTAGTATACTGGTACTGGTAGCAGCAGCAGCCGTAGACGTAGCTGTAGCCGCAGCAGCAGCAGTAGCAATGGCAGCATCAGCAGCAGCAGCAGCAGTAGCAGTAGTAGTAGTAGTAGTAGTAGCAGTAGCAGCTACAGCAGTATCAGCAGTAGCCGTAGGAGTAGCAGTAGTAGTAGTCGTCGTCGTGGTGGTGGTAGTAGGAGTAGGAGTAAGAGTAGGAGTAGGAGTAGGAGTAGGAGGAGGAGTCTGAGTATGAGTATGCGTATGCGTAGGAGTATGAGTATGAGTATGAGTATGAGTAGTAGTAGCGGCAGTAGCGGCAGTAGTAGTAGTAGTAGCAGTAGTGTAGGTAGAAGGTAGGTTGGAAGTAGGTAGCAGGTAGCAGGTAGTAGGTAGTAGGCAGTAGGCAGTAGGTAGTAGGTAGTAGGTAGCTACCAGTAGCAGGTAGCAGGCAGCAGGTAGCAGGTAGTAGGTAGGTAGGTAGGTAGGTAGGTAGTAGTAGTAGCAGCAGTAGTAGTAGCAGCAGTCGTAGTAGTAGTAGTAGTAGTAGTAGTAGTAGTAGTAGTAGTCGCAGTAGCAGTAGCAGTAGCAGTAGCAGTCGCAGTCGCAGTCGCAGTCGCAGTCGCAGTAGCAGTAGCAGTAGCAGTAGCAGTCGCAGTCGCAGTCGCAGTAGCAGTAGCAGTAGCAGTAGTAGTAGTAGTAGGTGGTAGTAGTAGTAGTAGTAGTAGGAGTAGCAGTAGCAGTAGCAGTAGCAGTAGCAGTCGCAGTAGAAGCAGCAGCAGCAGCAGCCGTCGCAGATGCGGTGGCAGTGGCAGTAGTAGTAGTAGTAGTAGTCGTAGCAGTAGCAGTAGCAGCAGCAGCAGCAGCTTGCTTTGAGCATCATTGGGCTAAGATTGCTTTGACGGTTTGCGTACCGTCAACCATTCATCATGGTTGTTCCTGGTAACGATTCCGGGGCATAAGCACCCATAGCAGTTTCCTGTTGTTTTGGTGTGGTATTCCCTAGGATGGCCCGAAGTTCCAAACCCCTATCCAAACCTCAATCCAAATCTCAAGTCGAGTGCTTCTTTGTTGGGGAGGCCTGCGGCTTCCAGCACTACACCGGCAATCGACATACAGCTGCTCGATGCAATTGTGCATCTTATGGTCTTGGGGCTTTGATGACGTGATCCTTCCTCTAAGGCTACGTGTTACCATTGAACAGAATGCTTGGGGTTTCTGTTGTGGACCATGAATATTGCTGCATATGCTTATCTCCTTTCTGCGTTCGTGTCTCACTCCTACTCTGTTCATATCAGAGTACATGCAAAGCCTTTGCATGCTTTTTGTTTAAACCTGATTCTTGCTGTGCGATGGACCACCTTTTACCCTCCCCAATGGCACGAGCATTGGTTCGTCCGTTTGACGTTCAGACATAGTAGCACGTGCTAGCGCGACTTTGGTTGAGATCAGCTGTTGTACATGGGTGGTTCCCTGACTTTGCGTCCCCATCCAAAATTGCTTACTGACAGCTTAGGAGCTTTGCTTCTGCCAGCTCGCCGGAAACCCCGGCTGCTCCGGCCAGCGATGCACCTCGTCGATTGCTTTGTGTTGTTTGCGGTTTAGGGTGTTTACTGTAGGCTTAGCTTGTAAAGGTTTGCATGTACTTCCTAAACCCTAAACGGCCCTAAACATGGCCGACTGTGAGCGTCAAAAAAACCTAAATCCGGGGTTCAGGAAGTTCAGGGCTTACAGTGTTTGGCGCGACTTTCCATGGGCTTTAAGATGTTTGGGGTTTATAGGGTTTGGGGTGTAAGATGTTGGGGCGCTCTTGGAGGATCGAGGCTCCCAAGACTATGGAGTTTTATCCTGGCGGCGCTCCTAAGTACTAGGGGCCTCAAGGCTTAGAATAGGGTTCCCTTAAAGGGGTCTATAAGGGCTACTAAAAGCTACAAGAGCTTACTGTAGGGGCCTTAATAGATAGACTAGGGTTTTGGGGGGGTTCCTTATTATAGTTACAGTATAACAACCCCCCCAAACCCTATTCTAATAATTAAGGCCCCTACATTAGGGCAGTTGGCTCTTTGAGTGTCCTTACCAAGACAAGCTCGTGGGGATCTGCAGAAGCAGAAGCACGCTTGCCTCGTCAATGCACCTGGAATCGGAACACAGGGTCCCAAGTGCCCGAGTCTCAAGTCCAAGGGTGGCTAATGTAGGGGTCTGAAGAATTGGTGTCCGCGACGATTGCATAACTAAGGCTTTCCTCTATCCTATTAGAATTAACAAAACCCTTGTATTGCCCAGTAGCAGATGAAGATTTGGAGCAGAAGAGTTGGCTAAGACCAAAGCAGAGGCTGAGGTGTCACATTAGGATTTCGGAACAGCGTGGTTTATGCTTGAACCAGCTGTAAGAACCTTTTAAACTCCAAAGGCCCGAACCCTTCGCTTCTCCGTTTGCTTTGTGGGAATAATAGGCCTTCTGAAACCCTTATGATAATTGCCTTTAGAACCCAAATCGTAAGCTTTAAGAACCTTAACTAACTATGAACCCAAAGGCATGAAGTATGACTTGCACCCCCTGAGGTGCTTGTCCGCAGGGGTGCGGCTCGCATGCCGCCCGGAGCAGAATCGGAGCAGCGGCTGACTGCTGACATGTGGTTTTGGGGCTTAGGGTTTAATCAAAAAGGTTTAGGCAGTGCTGCTCCAAGCTATGCCGGCGGGGCGTTCTTCTGTAACAGCCTACTCGGAGCATTCTTGTTCCCTGATCTTCCGGACCTGCCAGCGCCATCAGCACGTTTGGCTTTGTAGGACCTTCCGAAGTTTCAAATCCGAAGTCTTCAACCCAACTCAAACTGAATGTCCACAAGCCACGATTGATTTAAGGTCACATGGAAAAGTGCCACCACAGTCACTTTCAAGCAACTGGGTCGCAGAGAGTTTTCCTTTGGAGGAGTGCCCCGAGCTTCTGCCGTAGGGTGTGGAGGTTGCTGCTCGGAGGTTCATGGGTCTCCTAATAGGAGTTATAATTATAGTTACCCTACTTATAACTCCACTTATAACTACCCATGAACCTCCAAGTGCCTGCCGTCAATGAGAGTTCAGGTTGTGACCTTCATGTCACTCACAATGTTCCACTATTGTCCGTATATAGTTTTTGTATAAGGCACCCCGAAACAGTATTCCAGAATTCATAACGTTCCTTTATACAGCAGTCCTTCTTAATATGTGTATCGTATAAGATACCCCCCCAAACCCTAAGATAGCCAAAGAACCTATGATAGCATAGGATACCTCCCAAACCCTTATTCTAGTATAAGATGCCCCACCAGGCCCTAAACCCAAAACCCCAAACCCAAAACCCTACAAACCCAAAACCCTCTAAACCCTAAATCCTAAACCCTAAAACCCCTGAACCTCTAAACCCAAAGACCCTGCGTCCTCAAACACCATCTCGGATGCTTCAGGAACCGGGCGCGAGCCCACGGATGCCATCCCTCCACTGTGCTGCTGACGATGGGCATATAACATACTGTAATATGAAAGAGCTATAGTGTGCCATGCTAGTAATTAATGTAATACACTAGAATTCTTACTGTAATACACTATATCGCGAGTTGGATTAAGGTTTGAGAGCAGGGAGGTGAATGTCGCCGATTCAGACATTTACAAATTGTCGCACATGTAATTATGATGCTTGAAACCTGTTTGGCGCCACAACACAATGTACAAAATTGCCTCCATATCTTTGCCGTGTGCTTTAATTTTCAGACCTGTAGAACGGGCCACGCAATAGCACGGAAAACGTAATCTCTTCGATGGCTCGTCGTCGCTACGTAGTTTTTACATGCAGCAGCCCGGATGACTCATTTCGAGGGTTCGAGCGCGAGCGAATGCCAAAGCCGAAGCTCAAGCCCTACCAAAACCCTATTCTCATTATCAAGGCCCCAAAAATGGCTGTAGGGTTGCGGTTGCGCGCCGCTCGGAGTTTCGGAGTTGCGAGTGCCCGAACCCGTCCTTAACTACCGTAGACCCTACTTTAACATACTTTAACCTACCAAGACCAATTTTGTGTTGAGTTGTGTCATGCTACCCTACAAAACGGTAGGTTATGGTAGGTAGAGCCAAAACCCTAAACTTAGCCAAAGTCTTGCAGCCTAGGACTGTTCCGAGGGCGTACTATGCAACGCCTGCAGATCTCAAGCAATGCGGTGGCGAAGCCATAGATGCAACTCGGCGGTTGCATGGACCGATTGCTGTCTGCGCCTTAAAAACCTAAATCCTGGCGTATAGAAGCAAAACCCTAAATCCTAGAAGCCCTAAACCCTGCATGCGGGTATGTCCTTGCTAGATAGGAGGGAAAAATGAGCCCCAAACCCCGAACCCTTAATCCCAAACCGTAGCTGCCGTAGCTTCGCCTGCTGCTTCGCTGATTTGCGGTCAGCGAAGTGCTCTAGGCAGACACTGGAAGCTCCCTTCAGTAAGTAGAAAGCAGGAGCTTCATCTAGTTTCGGGTTATAATATAGGGGCTTAAATAATTACCAATTTGATTCTTAGGGTTCGTTACTTCACGTGTATAATATACGCCAAAAGCCTAGTCTAATTGTTTGGACCCCTATTTTACGGTTCTGGGTTTAGGGTCCAGGGCAGGCTAGACTTGAGTCCAGAAACCCTAAACCCTAAACCCGGCAAAAACAGGGTCTGGGGCAGATGTCAGTTCCCAAAGGGTCCAAAGTACCCATATAGTAGAATGTAGGGTTTCTATATTAGGAATTACTATTATGATTTGGGGAAGTATTCCCCATAACAGTACCTAGGACCCTTTGGGTTGTCAGGTCATTGAGACCCTCCTGAAGGACAGTTGGAATCTCTACCAGAGGCATGTGCTCCTCGGCTCGGCATGTCTTCCAAGCTGTGGCTTTAAAGATAAGCGCCGGAATAGTAAGGAGTAGTCGATGGCTTGTATGTGTATACGTAACTGCACATACATATACATATTCATATATATATATATATATATAGGTGGTTGTCAAAGTTATGGTCCCTTTTTGGGCCCCTTTTCTAATACGGCACCTATTGGGCCCCTTTTCTAATACGGCACCTATTATTTAGGAGGGACCCGAATTTTGACAACCACCCACATGTATATATATATATATACATACATACATACACACATACATATATATATATATACATATGTATACACATATGACTGAGTTTACTATTCCACGGAATTCGTGGGTCTATTTATGGCAATCCGTCCTCTAAATTCTCATCATTAGTCCAATTGTATTCAGGCCACCGAGGTCGGGTACGGGGCCGCATTCGCAAGACTGTTGGCTCCAACAGCTAGGAGTTGTGGGCTTCGGGTCCAGGGGTCTATTCATAAGGTCTGTATAATTCGAGATATGGGAGTTTCCGACAATTGGGGGTACCTTATTTGGGGGTCCTTATAATAAGGATCCTACTATTTAGGGTACTATATTGGGATCCCCTATTTTTGGAAACTCCCATATGGATCATCTTTGGTCCCTCATTTGGTCATCATTACGGAACCGTGTCCTTCTCTTCTGGATTTATTACTAACACAGGCATTTCAGAGTGACGCGGAACTGGCCTAGGTTGCAATGGAACTAGACCCGGCAAAAATGTAATTTCCCGAATAGGCTGAAGCAGCCCGGGGCGGCAAATTTGTCTTTTCAGTAATGATAGCTCGATCTACAAGAGGACTTTGCAAACGCTACCGGCGCAGGTGAACATCACCCGTTAACTGCAAAAGTTCACGATAGCTTGTCGCCCAATCAGGAACCATTCAATGGCGTCAACATACAGCATGTATTATATGAAGTTTAGGACTGCCGCTCAAACTACTTCATCTTCTCAAGCACTTTTCATGATCGAATGGATCATTTGTTGATATCTGTGAGTTGCTTGATGCTTCACACACTTTAATGCTAAGCTGTGGGGTTGTTGTCAAGCGTGTTTTTGTGGAACGAGGGAAGCTTAGTAACTGAGTCGGCAACCTTTAATTAACCTTCCGTGGTTATTGTCTAATCCTACCGTACTTGAGAAGGTTATCTGGGGCTAGGGTATACAGCCCCTAAGGGAAAAGCAACAGCAGTCGAATCCGGACCATAAGGACGCGCGGATCGATGCACCAGTGCTTCCACGGCTCCCGCACGGCAAGTGTGAAATACGCACTCCGGCCAAGAACTTTCTGTGCGGGTCTGTTTTAAGAGGTTACAGAATCTCGGACATGGTATAATGATGTACCCCCCAAACCCGGCTAAACACATTGTGTACGTGCTGCCGTTTGGGGAATCCAGGGTTGGAGGAATCGCCACTCAAGTGCGGGGTGAGGCGGGAGAGGTTCGCAACAGCACTCTCGAACCTCTGGCAGGGGCAAGTTTCAAAGCACCCAGACCTAAACTTCGGGGGTGGGATGTCCCTACCTAACTGCTTAATTAGGTCAAAAAGAAGATTTTCAGGGATATCCCAACCTTATGCTTGTTGTTTAGGTGCTTTCGGGGTCCCTACCCAAATCTTGAAGCCCAAAGCCGCACAGCCCCGCAGCAAGAAGTAGGCCATGGTGCCCGAGAATCGGCATAGAGCTGAGTGTTTGCTCTGTCTTGGGTAGGGTAGAGAGGGACGGTTGCAAGATAAAGTTGGTCAGTACTGAGACTTGAAGAACTACCTTTCTGAAGAAAGGAAGAAAAGGAAGAGCTACGGCTACAGGTTGCCGTGAGAGGCCCTTACTTCCTTCCCTCGCAAAAGTCCTGCGGGAAACTTCATGGATCGTGATAACAGGATCCTCATCGCCAGGATAACCCGCAAGGGAAACACCCTAGACCTATGAGCACAGGTCATCCCGAGCTCCTAATGTAGGGGCCTTGATAGTCAGAATAGGGTTTTGGGGTTCCTGTTGATACTTATAGTATAATATCACCCCACAAACCCTATTCTGATTATTAAGGCCCCTACATTACACTCCGGCAGGAAGGGACTTTCTTCCAGAACAACGCTTAGGAGCCCATTCACCTATATAGTGGGTTGCTGTTCCTTGACTCCGATAGGAACCTTCTGGTACCCTTGACTCATACAAGGTTCCCATGGAGTGCTGTTTTGCCGTTGTTGCTTTAATTTAGGATTTCCGTTCTAAGCTAACAAGAGCGCTAAGTACCAGGCGTTCTTGCGTGCAAGCCTGCAGCAAACAGCTAACAGCAAAACTCTCATATTTAAAACTATATTCAATGGCCTTATGTAGGCTCAGACGATTGGGCAGACATAAAAAGGAGCTCAAAAAAAAAACTATATTCAAAGGGACACCCGGGGAGCCTGGTATACCTGGACCCTACATCCAGGTCTAGGCTCTGTTTGACCCTAAACACCGATTATTTGGGACCATCTACCCCCGTTTTAGGGCGCAAGGGGAATCTAGTGGAGGTAACTGCCTGTAGGGAATTCTGCAGGTGCACCTTCAGTCGTTTTGCTCCTACGCGTCCTTCCACGCCATGCCAAACAGCTACTTGCCGTGCTTTGCTGCACCCTTCATAAGACTCAGTTCGGCTCTAGGTTTCGGGTTTTTGGATTTTGGGTTCGAGGATTAGATTGGGCTACCTGTGTCTGGTGCAGGCTTAGAGGCTGAAGTTCGTGGTCGAGATCTGGCCGTTGCGGCCTGTTGAGTTTGGGAAAAGAGCCAAGACTTTGAGAGCCTTGTAAATGACCTTCCTTTTTTTGCTTCACCCAGCTGGTCAGGGAGATTTTGTTCAAAATGCGACGTTGATGGGAGATACCTGGGCGGCATCGGAGCATGTTAAGGTTCGCACATACCTCCCACCCCCTTGCATGCAGGGCCGGTGACAGACCTGTGTAATCATCGAAATGGCTGACATTCCAGGGGGCGCTCCCATCTTTGTTACTAGCTGAGTAGGTAACCTTTAACCTCTTAGGGTTGATATATTCCTACCGGAATTGAGAAGGTTATCCCTTTTTGGGCTAGGGTATCTTAGGGTTGATATATTCCTACCAGAATTGAGAAGGTTCTCCCTTTTTGGGCTAGGGTACTCAGCCCCTAAGGTTTCTTGGTTGAACTTTACTCCGACGAAGCGTGTCCTACGGTTGATGGACAAAATCCTGCATGACCCTAAGGACCCTAAACTATGGGAATTATGGTATATTCCTTTTAATGGGTAATGCAGGATTTTGTCCATCAGCCGTATCAGCTTCCTCACTGCAGTGAAACTTCTGGAGCCCTGTAACGATGCGGAGAAGCAAGCCTCCCCAACACCACGCTGCTAACTGATGATGAAGTCATGACAGCAGTAGCAAATGGAAGCGATAGTAACCATAGTAACATCGGCAATAGCATATAAAGAATATGATTAATAGTGGCATTCGTTTAGAATTAGTAGGAAATTCGAGTTGTTGTTCTGGCCTTCATCCTGCCCCCCCAAGCCCTTGCCAAGCAGGTGCGTGACCTGGCAAGCTGGGATTCAGAACAATCTCCCGTTTTAGTCTTAGTAGGTGTGTAGGTAATCTTTAACCGTTTGAGGCATATATAACCCTACCATAGTTGAACTGGTTACCCTGGTATGGGATAGGCTAATTATATACCTATATGCTGTGAGTTTATACAGTTTAGGGTATTTGGGTCCCTGTTAAACCGTGAATTTGAAAACTGTAGATCTGACAATCCCAGGTCGATAACCCTTATAGGCGAAGTTTCATAGCCATGTCATAGCCGTTAATACCCTGCGACATCCCCTAACCCTAGCCGGCCCTAGCCTATAAGCCTTCAAACTCTCTGGCCACACTCGGACAAAGCAAAACCTAGATCCAGAAGTTGAAACTCTCTCTGTTTCATTCATCTTCAGGCACCTTAACAACCCTAAACCCCCAACCGACTAAACCTATCTGTCGCCTCTATGTTTCATTCATCTTCAGACACCCTAAAAACCCTAAACCCTCATCCCTCAGCCAGTATGGCAGTCTGGAGGCTGCAAGAGCTAAAAGACACGAGGGTTCAAACAAAAATCAACCGACTGAACCTATCTGCCGCCTCTATGTTTCATTCATCTTCAGACACCCTCAACCTAAACCCTCAACCGACTAAACCTGTCTGCCGCCTCAGACAACCGGGCTGTTGGCTCCTGCGTGGTCATGCACAGCCTGCGCGAGGTTCCCAAACTGGCAAGGCGGAGTTTGCGGTTTTGGGGTTGAGGGTTTTAGGGGTTTTAGGGTTTTGGGGTAAGTTTTAGGGGTGTAGGGTTTTGGGGGTTTTAGGGTTTTAGGGGTTTTAGGGGTTTAGGGGTTTGAGGTTTTAGGAGCCCGTGACTCAAAACAAGGGTTTAGGGAGTTTAGGGCTGACGGTCGCAGCAAGGCTTTGTAGGGTTTACGGGTGCAGGGGTTCAGGACTTTAGGAATTCATAGGGCAATGGCAGCTAGAGAAGGAGGGTTGAGGTTTCAGGGTTGCCCAAAGTTAAGGGTTGAGGGTCCTTTGCAGTGCTCCGAATCATCGGGAAGCCGCTCGGCGATCGGGGCTTGGGATTTAGAGTTTTCTGGAGGCGGCCGTCGGTCTATAGGATTGAGACTTGTGGAGTCTAGGATTTGGGGTTTATAGGGTTTAGGCAGTCGCAATAGGCCTGGATGCAAAAAGGGGTTTGGGGTTTAGGTTTGGGCCCAAGTTTTCGGTTTATCTGCGGATCGTGGAGGATTTGGTGGTAATTGTTCAGGATTTAAGGTGCAGGGGCATGCAGCTGGGTCTTGGTTTATCCAGGGTTCAGAGACTCCGGGTTTGGCTTAGGCCGTAGCTTTAGGGTTCAGGCATGTAGCGAAAGGCCGGTGTTTCCCAAGAAGGGTGCATTCTACAAGCCGTAAGAAGACGGAAGAGGGCTGCAACAGGGGTCAGGAGGGCGAGCCGCGGCAGGCGTGCTGCCAATAGCAAGCGTAGGAGCCTGCACATGAAATTGCTCTCGCTGTGGAGCAGAGGTTTAGATCGCCAACGGTCCGTGACCAGCCTGACTTAAGGTCCTTAATTGGTTCCGCATTTGGCATGTAACTGAAATGTCATATTGGCCTTAGCTCTCGCGCCTTTCGTTTACTTTAGATGCTATATCCCAAGCCGGTGATCGTGAAACAGAGACACCAACTGGTGTAGTAGAGGGGCCGGAATGATTACCAACGTTATTCCTCAGGGTTGTCATCCAATCCTAACTGACTGTACCCCGACGCCCAACTCCGATTGTTAAGGCCGCTAGCCCAAGTGGCCAATACTCATACAATAACATAGACTCTCCCAGTTGCCAACCTACATAGCTACTATCCTGCACCCAAGTACCTGATTATTGGGTCCTTTGGACGCTTAGGGCTATATATTCGGAACCCTAAACCCTAGAACCTTTACCCTCAACCCTGAACCACGTTTGACAATAAACGCCATCGCACAGATCTGCGGTTTTCTGCAGCAGGCAGCTCTTCAATCTGATGCAGTGAGCCGATGAAGTCCCGGAATTGGGTTTTCTGGGTCCCTGTAAGGGTTTAAGGCTAAGGGGTTTTGGTTATAGGGTTGCTTTACGGGTACCTCTAATAAGGGTCCCTATAAAGGGCCGGCCCTATGCGGTCCCCAAAAAGGTGAAGATGTTTGCGGTGAGAGTTGGAAGCCGAACTAGAAGGCCATTGTTGCTTGCCTTACAGATATACCGCGGTTGCAGGCACCCTAACTGCGTCCTTGTTAATGAATTCGATCAAGTTACCACAATAAAGATACCATGTTTTTGCTCTAGATCCCTATTATGATAACTTAACTTAAACTCCATAACAAGAACCCAGCTTTAAAGCCTTAACCCTGCACCCTCAATGACCTGTACTGCACTGACCCAAATGAATGGGGTCGGGGCCCTTGTCCCCCAACCTAAGACCCTAGAGAACCGGGCGTTCGTAGCCCAATGCACCACTGTGGTATCATTGAATCAAAATGGAAGCTCTTGCTTCCAAGGTTCGTTTCACTGGCTCATACATCATGAGCTGCCTATAGTCTCCATTGTAGGTCCTTTTTTCGGGATATCTTCTACAATCTAAACGTAAAATTGGTTGAGAAACCTTCCACAATCTAAACGTAAAAATGGTTGAGCCAAAAGAAGAGGAAAGGAACTGCAATGGAGACTATGGGTGTTGCCGGCCGCAGCCTGGCTGTGTTCTGCTTCGGCTCAGCCCTACAGGGCTCGTCCTAGTTGGGAGGCTAAGATTCTAAACCATGTTGACCCTCAACTATGATGTCCCCTAAACCCTAAAAGCCCCTAAACCCTAGCCCCTGAAAGTTTTTAAACCCCTAAACCCCTAAACCCTAAACCCTAACCCCCAAACCCAAAACCTGTCTAAGGAATGCTGTCAGGTGGCCCGAACTCGTCTAGCGCTCCGCCGTCCTCGCCGCCGGGCCGCGGAGTTCGGAAAAGTGCGTGCACACAGGGTTTGGGGAGATTAGGGTGATAGGGTATTAAGTGTTATTAAGGGCTTAGGTTTCCGGGCGTCGGTTTTTAGGGTTTGGGGAGATTAGGGTGATAGAGTATTAAGTGTTATTAAGGGCTTAGGTGTTCGCGCTTCGGTTTTTAGGGTTCAGGGTTTAGGGGGTTTAGGGTTTAACGATTTAGGATTTCAGTGTTTGGGATTTGCGGGTTCAGGGCTTCGGGTTTAGGGGGTAAGAGCCTGAATAATTACATGTAGTGTTCCTGATTTCTTCCTCACTGTAAGTATACCGTATACCACAAGATGCCCCCAAAACCCTACTCTAGTTAGTTATGCACTTTTCGGACGAGCTTTCCACACGAAGCTTTGATTGGAATCCGTCTGAAACCGAAGAGCACTCGTTCCGGTCGACTGGGCTACAGCTACAGGAGAGTGCATAGGGCATAGGGTTTTGCCCACCTAATCCCAAAGAGCCGTGACACGGGTACCCGGAACACTTTTCGAGCCCATGCTTGAATCTTTCGTGGACGTCTGGCTGAGCTTAGAAGTTGCAATGGAGACTCGATTGCAAACTCTGATCTACAGGCCATGGTAGCTGCAGTGATACTGCTTAAACGAGAATTGTGCTGACGGTCACAATGGCTGCGATATTGCTTATGAAAGTAGCTGCTGGTGATGACAGTGGATGCTCTCACATCTCGTATCTGAACCCAAAGCCTAAAGCCAAAAAGCTAAGTATGAAGCCCTTTAAGCCCTATAGCTCTACGCCTTGAGCACAAAAACACAAGATAAAGAAGGAAACCCACACCCTTCAGTCTTCGCCCCTGCTAAGGCTCCCCCGTGACACTTTCGATAGCACCCGTCGGGACCTTGGGCGGACAGAGTTGACTGCTCTGGGGTTTAGAAGTGTAGTTTGTTGAATTTTAGTTTCCGTACTTCTATGTTCGAAATCCAAGGGCTTTTGTGGCTAAGGGGTTTATGCTTGTGCGTTGAAGCGGTTTTTCGATTAGTATTCAAGGCTTGGCTAGTAGTGGTTAATGGCGAAAAATACCCCGCGATCCAAGAAGGTTCAGCAAGTAGGGACCCTGATGTAAGGTAATATAGAAGCCCCAATAATTACAACCATCATTCCTTACTTGTAGTCCCCTTTTTGGGGGTCGCCAAATAGGACCCTTCATAGGAAACTGGTTAAACAAAATGAAGTACAATGGAGACTATAGTGGCTATAGGCAGGATCCCTAACGGAAGACAGCGTGAAGTTCGTGTCTTCCTGGAATGAGCCTGGGTCTTGAATGCGCGACCTCCCACCCCAGATGCACACCATCGAAGCCTGCTTGACAACTGACTTAAACATATACATATGCATATGTATATAGCTATTTCCATTTAAATACTGAGCCTGTCTGTTTGTATGTATGTCTTTGTGTAATGTAATGCTATGCCATGCGTATAATGTATGTAACGGCGTAACTGATGCAATGTATGTATGTATGTATGTATATGCATATGCCTGCATGCATGTATGCGCATATATATATATACAGACATACACAAACTAGCTTGTCATATGTGTATACAGTCTATACAGATGTGCATATGTTCACATGTATGTATATATATATATATACATGTGTATGTATACATTTTTATAAACATAATCAGAATCATCCGTGCCTATGCCGGGAAGGTGCATTTTCAACTAAGCCGTACTCAATCAGGTTGTTTAAGGACAGACGTCCTGTGCTAATGCCGTAGTTCCGAAAGGCCGAATCCAGCCTTTAGGGCTTGTGGGGTTTTGGGTTTAGGGTTTCGGAAGAGCTTCATTTCTAGTGCAAATGCTTCGCTGGCGGGAAGATTTCAGCAAGGACTCGCTGTGAGACGCTTACATGGTTTTGGGCTTTCGGGCCATTTACTTCGAACACCCAAGACTCTAGACTGCCCGCATGCTGGCCTTGGCACGACCCGGCTGATGTACACATGCCTACATTGACCCTGCATAGGAAGGAATTTTCCAATTCAAATTTAGGGTGTCCATCCGCAGTATGTGGTTGCAGGGAGAGGTCATGAACAACGGATTCTTCATACCTTTCCCTCGCAACACCATCGACGCAAAAAGATAATTCCCTAAACCCTAAACCCTAAACCCTACCATTCTCAATCCCAAAGCCCCCTCAGAATACCCTTTCGCCGTAGTCGAAAAAAGTGAAGCTGTGCTTTTTTGAGCCGTTTCGCCTTCTGGTTGTAGCGGTACATTGGCAAGTCCAGGGAAGACCCGAAACCCGACTGATGCCTACCTGTACTAGTATTCCCTTATAGTTCGTATGCATATATATATATATACACATACATTTATTTGTGTATATATATATATATACATACATCTATTGATGTACATATATATATATATATATATATATCACACACATAACTATATATATATATATTCACATAGCTCTGTATATATACATATATATATATAGTTACATATACACATAAGCATATATATATATATATACAGACATATCTACACAATATGATACTATACCCCAAAGCTAGTAGTAAAGGAGCCGACATTCTCAGGCCACAAGGACCTGGTCGAGTGCGAGATTTGCTCGGCCCCGAGAGGGGTCTTGGAACTTGAAGTGTTCGTTTAGGGTTTTAGGGTTTTAGGGTTTTAGGGTTTAGGGTTTTAGGGTTTTAGGGTTTAGGGTTTTAGGGTTTAGGGTTTAGGGTTTAGGGTTTAGGGTTTAGGGTTTAGGGTTTAGGGTTTAGGGTTTTAGGGGTTTAGGGGTTTAGGGGTTTAGGGGTTTGGGGTTTAGGGTTTTAGGGTTNTTAGGGTTTAGGGTTTAGGGTTTAGGGTTTAGGGTTTAGGGTTTAGGGTTTAGGGTTTAGGGTTTTAGGGGTTTAGGGGTTTAGGGGTTTAGGGGTTTGGGGTTTAGGGTTTTAGGGTTTAGGGGTTTGGGGTTTAGGGTTTAGGGTTTTAGGGTTTTAGGGGTTTAGAAAGTGCGGACACATGTCTTTCCGGGTGGAGTCGCTGCAGACCGGATGCAAAAGGGGTTTAGAAAGTTTAGTCGCAGCGCTTGGCTTATCTCCTTTCAGCCCTCACCTGAAGAGCAGGAGAGGTTGACATGTTTGTAGATTTGGCTCATCGGGAGGCACTTCAGAGAGACCTCGTTCAAGAAGGGTTTTAGGGGTTTAGGGTTTAGGGCTCATCGGGAGGCACTTCAGGGAGACCTCGTGCAAAAAGGGTTTTAGGGGTTTAGGGTTTCAGGGTTTAGGGTTTAAGGTTTAGGGTTACAGGTGGCTCCTGTAGACTTTTATGCGTCCATATATTCTGCGGACTCTGCAGGGATTCAGGGCTGCCGCGGGTTGGGAAGAGCGAGTGGATCTGGCTATGTTGGTTCCTGCTACAGTTCACTATTACATGTCGAAAGCAGAGGCTGGTGAGAATATTGATTCTCGTTCAGGCCCCGCAGATGCCGTTCAGAAGCTCTTTAGGCTTTAAGCCTCAAACCCAAGCCCAAAAAAGAAACCCTAAACCCCTAAAACTTAAACCTGCCGTCAATCAATGAATGAGGCCCCAACAACAGGCTCCTCCTGGTAAGGAATTCCCGCTATACACCAGTTGGAAAAGAGCACATTTAAAAAATTAGAAACTTGAACCCCTAAGCCCTGAAACCCCAAACCCCTAAGCCGTGCCTGAGTCAGTGAGTGTGCGTGTCGAAACCCCTAAACCCTCAAACCGTCCTTACATCCCAGAGCCTTAGGTCTCGTCGAATACGAGGACGGCGATGAACTCATCCGCTTGCCCTGTCCGTGGCTTAGGGCCCCCAAGACACAGAAGCTGCAAGGCCTGCGCGACCTACGTGTATTCGATCTCCCGGCCCTTGGTCTTAAGCCCTAAACAGAAAACCCCACGCAGCACAGACAAGGATCCAAACCCCTAAGCTTTAAGCCGTTCAAGAGTTATCACGGGGTAATTACGAGATATTCTTTGGCCACCTTTCCTGAGCAATTTCTGGTCGCCAGGATGATCGACACGAAGCCCTAAACACTGAGCCTTATAAACTTATAAACTTTCGGTACTTCCCGACAAGAGGAGGTCGGAAGAGCTGAACAATCTGAGTTACGGGGGGTCCCTGCATCGACCTCTGACGTTTACAAAATTTCAACCGTATGATTTTGCTTTGCATTCGTTCTCTGCGGTCCGCTCTGGCCCCTTCAGTGTTCCCAGGGGTGCTTTATTTAGGGGTCCAAAATTCCACATAAAAAGGAAGTATGAACATCACATCGCAACAATCATGATTAACAAGGGTTACTATCCCGCTATAGTCCGTAAAACTACTATCATATCCCAAACCCCTATTGAAAAGATGAAGGTATCACATATTATGTGCCTTTCCTTCTTCTTCTTCTCAACCCTAAGCCGCTTACGCAGGGGCCCAATGCCCCTGAATTATCCTAAATTCAGGAATAGACCTTCAATTCAAGGAGCCTTTATTCTGATTTCCTGTCTATATTACTTATTTGAGATATACTGGCCCTCAACTCTGAAGCCTATAAACCTCTAGCAACACGGTAAAGGGAGCTGGCTTGGCTTGTGGATGAGGGTGTGCTTCTGAGGGTAAGCGTGATGCTCCTGTCCCTTTTGCTTCATGAAACGATGGGTTCCCACCAGACATGAACCACCCTGGAACGCGGGTCTCGTCCTAGCTAGGTAGGAGGCAACAAAAACACGTCAACCCTCAACCTTATTTTTTTGGCTATGAAATCTTAGCCGCTTTCAGCTGTTCAACCAAGTTACCCTGCAATGCGGGCTGCGTCCTTGCGAGGTAGGAGGGAAAAACCTTATCTGGGGCTCTCTGGATCCCAGAAACACCAAGACCTCGGGGCCGCGAGATTCAACCCCTGCTCCGCTACCCGAAAGCTGCCCTGAGCAAGCTCAAACCGCATGCGGCCATGCGTTCCTACAAGGGCGTTTAGGGCACCCCAGGCCTCAACAGATACTAACAGCTACCTAAACCAGTGTCATCAGAAGCTGCAAGCAGGCGAACAACCCTAAACAGACGGAATCTTAGCCCTTCTACCTTGAGGTCTGCATCTTTTCCATGTGCACTGCGCCAGGAGCTCAGCTGAAGCCACTCTCTTCCCCTGCACTCATATGGGGGCCTGAATACTGTTCCGTAGGTTTTTTGTTCTTGCATTAAAGATAAACTGTATCCCAACACCCCATTAAATATTCAAGGCCCTGAATTATGCACACCAAATGTGTTGTTCTTGGTAGGGTTTAGAGCATAGCATTTACCAGTCGCTCAAGATTCCTGCAATTTGGCAACCTCTGATTTTCTACCCCTACCAGTGTCTCGAGGGTTGCAGTGGTATTTGCAACCGCCCCTGTCAAAGATTGGTACACCACATAAGCAAATTGTAGTCATGCGGTGCACATACTAGCCAGTAGAACGAGGATCGGACTCAGCTTGCTGTTTTTCTGGGCCTACTAATACAGTATACTATCAACAAAATCAGGAACCCCCAAAATAATATTGGTAGCCTGTTCAGGATCTAGATTATTTTGGTGTCCCCTCATGCACCCTGCATTGTAGGTTCGTCCTAATTAGCAAGCCGGGAGGCAAAGAGATCCTGACAGAGCCGTTTCGGGACGAGGGTTCGACAGTGGTGCCAAGGTAACCCCCTGGCTACAGAAGTCCCACTGCTGTCCCGTCTGCCAGCTGGACGTGATGGAGGCGGCCAGGGAAGCTCTCAGTAAACCAAGATGTCCATGTTTGCGTATGTGCACAAACAAGCGATAAATGAGCAAGAATCAGCGCTCTCTCTCTCTCTCTTTCCCCCTGACTGTATTGTTTCTTATGTTAGAGCAAGTACCAGTTCGCATATCTGTGTTTGTTTCTGCGCCTAGCCAATTTAGAAGATACAACGTGTAGTTGCAACGGGATTAGCTGCGGCATGTGCAATACTGGTTGCTAGCACCACATGTTCACGAAGTACGCAAAAGCAAGGCCATAAGCATGGTCGCGATGCTAATACTCTTCTTATTCTTCTTAGAAGATGCAGCCTGGTTCTGCTGCATGTATCTCTGCGACGTTGCCAGGCTTATGGCCTGAACAGCTGACAGGTCCCGACTACTAGAGAGCCCAGCAGCTATTAAGAAAGAGGCCCGTCATTATGTCAAGTAGTTGGGCTCTCTGGCTAGATGGAAAACAGGGGCTTGGAGTGAGTGCGACTTGTAGAGCCTGTGACCGCGGCAGCAGACAGAAGCAACCAGCAGGGCTGCAGTTAGTAGTGGCTGTACAGCTAAGGCTTTCGACAAGAAATCGGTTTTCTGCAGGATGGGGCCAAAGGGCTCTTTTTCGTGGTATTCGACCCTAAACCCTAAAACCCCAACTAAGATATTGCTTTTACTATTCCGGTGGTGCTGCGATGCACAAGAGCCAGCCTCCTGTTTGCAATCGCTCCTCACAAGCAGGCCATCTATCCTGTACTGTACTGTATATAGGGAGTCCGAAAGCTTCCTTTAAAGTGGTTACTATCGTAAGGTTCTATTCTTGGGCCCTCTTGAAAGGTATTATAGTAGGGTTCTATGATGAGGTCCCCTTTAAAGGGTTGCTTTAAGGGTTTTTACACTTCTATAGTTCAATACCGAAACTGAACTGCAAGATGGTCTTTCCGTCCTTCAGGTATCCATAATCCATAGTGCAACAGTTATAGGATCCTTAAGGGAGGGTGGTTCAAGGGAGGAGGGTACAAGGAATCCTTAGGGGGACTCTAGGGGAACCTTAGGGAGTACTAGGGAGAATTAGGGATCACTAGGCAATTTACCCCCCTTGGACGCCCCTCCCTTAAGGATACTATAAAGCAGGCAAAGAGCCCAAGGTGATCGCAACAGTTGCTGCCGTGGTTGCAGCGCAGGAAAGGTCTAGCAGACAGGAAATCAGCTTATTGATGAAGCAGCCTTGCCTAAGCGGGAGTTTGGGGGCTTTTTCCGAATTAGACTCCTCGGGCTTGTCTGAGAAGTTCAAGGCAGACTAATTCGGATCAGCCCCCAGTTGCTGCGCATATCTCGATTTAGCCGGGTTTGAGAAGACCCGTGTTGACTGTTGCGAAGCAGAATGGAACTTGCCCTTTCCTTTCACTCTCCGAGGCAGGTCGGGATTACAAAACCCTTGTCTCTGAAATACCAATAGTCAATCCTGGCCGAGTCGTGTTTGGCAATGGTTATGCTGCAATAATCAAGATTGTTGTTTCCAAACTCTCACTGCTAACGTAACATTCGCTGTTGCACCATCGTACTGACTGTTATCACTGTTTCCAGTTTGACATATCGTGAGGTACCTGATGAGTGCAGTATTATATGTCGCGGTGTCACTACCGCTGTATAGTCGTACTGCCTTCCTTTTTGCGAGAGCCGTTTTTGTTCCCAAAGCTAGAAATCCCTAGTGCTCCCTTTTCACAAACTGTTGCTTTCCATGGCTTGTCTGTTGTATTACTGTGGGGGCTTAAATAGTTAATTACCTATACTATGTTGGGGGGTTCCTTACTGTAAGTATCCTATTCTAACTATTAAGGCACCAACATTACATCTCAACTACGCTGATGCGACTGACCAAACCTTGATCCCCACCTCCCGTGGAAAATCGTTCTTGATGTAAGCATTTCGTAAGTCCTGGCCGCCCTGGCCCGATTCCCAAAGATGAACCACGGTTGAGGGTTTTGTTTTGAGACCCCACCCCTGAATCCCTAAACCCTAAACCAAAACCCTGAACCCTGAACCGGTAAGCCCGAGATCGCAATCTTACATTCTGCTCCTTGCACGTCGCGAAGTCGGCACCGAGGTTACATTGGCTCGGGAGGTGGCGGGGTGACTTTGATCGTAGGAGGGCACAACTGGAGATGAAATCCCGAAGCCCTTATCCACTTTGGGGGTTTAGGATTTAGGTTTAGGGAGTTTAGGGTTTGGGGTTTAGAAGCTCTTAGCCACGTAGCTAGACTGTCGAACAAGGGTCACAACCCCCAAATCCATAACCATATATATGCCCGTGAATTATATAATTAAACTCGCCGCCCATCCCGCCATCCGGTTGCCATGCAGCCACAGAGTAAAGGGAGATCTAGGACAGGTTTGTTTAAAGGTTTGTGGAGTTTGCGGTTACGGGCTGATCATCAACATGCATCCAAAGTCTGTGAGTTACCTACTTAAGCTTTGTTTGGGAGGATTCCTAGCAACTAGTCGAGGGCAGCCTACTATTCTGCGGCATGGGTTACCTGCTGAAGGACTGTTTGGGGGAGTGCTAGCATATAATTAAGGGTGACCGACAATTACATCGGTTGTACTCTTTACCATGTTTCGGATGAAGTTTCGCCGCCCCCTTCTCGCCATGCTAGAGCTCAGTGGAGAGTTTCACTCTGACGGGACTCACCCTAATCCTTCGCATCCGGGGTCGAGTCCCAGGAATAGGCACGACCCCCCGTTTGTTTCACCCAGGCCTGAACTGTATCGCAGCTGAAGGATGTTCTCTACACCTCCCCACACCTCATACAACAAGAGCAGTGCAACGACATCAGCCTTGCAGCATTCGTGTCGCCGGAATCAGAAACACAATGGCAACTGTGAGCAACAACTCAGCTGACAGTCCCCTCTACACGGCATGACGGCCTCCACTCCATCATTTTCAGTCGGCTTTCGGCCTCAATAACTCTGCATATTATACGCTGGGCGGATAACAATGCACACCCGATTCTTGACCTTGGAACCCGAAACTATGCCTAGCTGAACGAGAAACTTGATTGCCAGCAAATATGAAACAAGCAAAAACACATCCCACAGAAATCAGAAATCCGAATCACAATGTTGCATAGGCAAGAGCAGGTGCTGGTTCAGACCTGCCGTCGCCTACGGCGGCAAGCGCAAGCCAAACTTTCAAAAGGGCTAAAGGGTTTCCAGCGGATCTGACAAGATTGAGTCTCAAGGGTTAGGCATGAGGGTCCTTTTTGGTTTCAAGTGCATGGTCTGCAAAAGCGGATGCTAGAAGCGCTGAAATTAATTAACTCCCGCGTTACTCCGTGCTTTAGCTTTTGTCGCATACCTCCTGCCTCGTGGAACTTGTCAGGACCGTTGCATGACCAGGCACGGCTGCAGGGCGATCGTGCGGCTAACTCGAATGGGCCCGTTGGTGCCGCCTCTCTACTCTACTGGTAAATGATAGCAAGAATCTTTTTGTCGGTCGCGGAAGTACTGGCGATGTCTTTTGATGCTCTTCCCATCGTTTGTGATGTTTGGCTTTGTTGTTGCAACCAAGACATGCTTCTACTTGTCGGGAGTACTTAGACTGAATATGTTCTTTTTATTCCGCATCCTGCTGCTGGTGCTGCGCCTCCTCTCCTCCTCCTACTCCTCCTGCTTCTGATGCTTCTTAGAGCTCTCTCGGACACTTCCTGCATCATTGCAATAAGTCGTATGCAGACGCGGATGGCACAGCTGTTTCAGGCTCCACGGTTCTCTCAACTTTCTTCACGTTTGAAACAGCAAGGTCGTTAACATAGACCAAGCAGGATTAATTTAAACTGCCTCCATCTTGGTTCCCAGTTGTCCCTGGCCCTTGTTTGTGCGGCTTGCTTATAGTAGTACATGCAACGCGATTGTCGCCTCCGCCGCTCAAAGCACGGAGGGGGCACACCGATCGAGGCGAGCAGGAATCATGAGACACGGTGAACACCTGCGGCTGCAACCGCGCCCGCTTGCAAAGTTCATGTTACCTGTATTGCAACATGCCTGTCGCCCAAATGCAGCAACCTGCGATGCTAAGCACCACAGTTCACTTCGGATGCGGTCACAGAATCTACTATGCATTTGAGTCTCTGGAGGTTTAGCATCGGCTTGGATAAACCCCCAAGTACTTACGAGCAAATAATCTATACAGAGCTTTGCAAAATCCAAAAATCACGCATAGAGAGAACAGAAGCCATGAAATCCAGACAACATCCTTTTGAACTAGAACTTAACAGAAGAGCCTAGGCCCAGAGGATCGGGAGGCAGTGGGGTAGAGCCTTTGGAGCATTATCTTTTGGGGCTCTGGTACTTGTTGTAGGTTTTACAGTCTAGGATGTCTTGGTGTCGGGGTGGTTGGTATTACGGTGGTTCACCCCCCATAAGACACTACCATACAACCCCCCATCGAAACCACCAACAATAATTGCTCACAAAAAGCATTAAAGGTTCGGCTCTTCGGCTGCTACTTTCCAATTAGAAGGGAAGTCTTGGGTATATGTATGGTATCAGGTCTGGTATCAGGTATCATCAGATAGGAACTAAGGTTTCGTGTAAATGGCGGATATAATGGCAAACCGTGCAATTCAACTTGGATCCCTTTGGGTCGAGGTTTGGGAGGGAGCTTGGCATTTCTCACTGTCTTGTTACTTCAGGGCCTTAAATAATTACCAATACTATTTTGGGGGGTTCTTTATTTTCATTCTGATATAATGGGCCCAAAAACCCTATTCTAAGTAGTAGGGCCTCTATATTACTCCTTGCATGTCACCCTTCATCTGCACGCGTTCGATTCCTGTCGAGAAGATGCTTCAGAAGCATCACCGCAGATCCTCGGGGCAGCGCTGGCGGGCAAGAACTCAGATGGTTTAGGATCAAGAAGACGATACTCCATGGAGCGAGCCTCGTGTGCAGCCTCCGCTGGATTTTCACCAGTAGGTTAGCCAATGCCGGCACCCTGATTGACGGCTCGCCGCTGCCGAAGATACTTTCTATGTGTGAGTGAGCCTGAATAGTCGTTCTGGGGTTTCCGGGGTTATCATACTACAACTTTAAAAGGACCCCCCAAGTCCAGTTCTTCCTACTCGTGGTGCTCGCGCTCAAGCACACAGGAGGCTTTGTATATCTTGTATATGCTATGCATGCAGCACTTTGATTGCAACCCCTGAACTCTAAGCCCAAAACCTTCGACTGTAGCAGACTGCAGAAGACGGTAGGAGTTTGGGCAGTCAATCGGAAGATCCGAATCTATAAGGCGTCTATGATCGTTTATGACACCAACCCTAAACACCGGCGGCATACGTAGATCCCTACATCCTTCACCGGTAAACCCCGAAGTCCATATACCTCAAAATCCATAAGTTCTGAGCAGATCAAGAGTTGACGGTTTATGGGTTTTATAGGGGGTTCAGGGCTTAGTGCATTGCACTCCCGCTCAAAAAGGGTTTTATAGGGTTGTTTTATCCGATCACGAAGTGCGGAACCAGGGGTCCTGGGCCTGGTCCTACGCATGGCTGCGAGGGTGTGCACTCTATCCAGAGACCCTAAACTACGAACCTGAAACTCTCGAACCGCGACTCCTAAAAAACCGAAGCCCTACTTAATTAAGGCCTTTGGTTCTAGGGCAGGGCCACGCCGTGCCTTGCAGATCGTGGGTTGGGGGGTTGAGGGCTTGTTTTGATCCCGGTGGTTCGCAGGCTCCGAGGTCCAGGGCTGGTTGGGGTTTATAAAGGGTTCAAGTTCAGACCATACCTGTACATATCCATATATGTATAAATATAAATAAATATAAAAAAATATATATCAACCCTGCGGGCCCTAAACCCTAGGCTCTAAGCCGCAATAAGTTGCGGATGTCTCTCGCTGCGTGCTCGAGGGCCGCAGGCGCCAGTGGCGGGTTTGGTGCGGTCGGAGCTGTCAGGTGTCCTCAGGTACTCGGATCCCTCAGACCAGTCGCACAATCGAAGCTCGAAGCCTCATCCAAAATCTCATCCTGGCGACACGAGCTCGAATAGCTAGAATAACACCAGACTCATAATAGAATGAAGTCTGATCGAAGATCAGGTTATTGCTTGTATATGTCACATTTAACTGTTCGTCAGATTCCTCTGTCCTTTGAGTTCAGGAGTTCTCAGACCCTAGAAGCAGCTAGCTCGTGGTAGCTCATAGTGCAGAGCGAAGTCTGGTCTGAGCAGGGCTTTTGGGATCTTTCAGTTCAGGGGGTTATAGTGAATCCCAGAAAGTTGGAACATGGGTTTAGGATGATGAGTGCTGGGATCCCCTATACTTTACCTTTAGGGCAGGAGGAGAATGATGTTCCAAGTTTCTGGCTTCTACTTTATAGGATGGGTGCTGCCCCCGCCCGGTAACAGTCTATGTAAGTTTGATGTCATGTGAAGGGCTCTTTATGAATATGTTCTAAATATTATCCAACTGTTACAGAGTGGGGGGGGGGGCATTAGCCAAGATATAGGGGCTCTATGAACCCTGCAGTCCTGCGGCCCTAAGCCCTTTCTGCTTCCTAAACCCTCTCAAGCTCCCAGCCATACATACTGAACCCTTAGCCCTAAACCCTAAACCCGAAACCGTAATGCTTGAAAGCTCGGACACCCATTGGTTAGGGAGGACATCTTCTTGATCTTGATCGCTCGACAGATAGGTCCTGGGAGACAGCAGAAGTGGTATCAGGCAAGGAGAGAGCAGGAGACGCATCGGGCGATGTCGTGAAGCTTGACCTCATAAGCCCTAAAAGCCCTAAAATCTGAAGCACATTTTCAGAATTTAGGGCAGTTGGGGGTGTTGCTTTAGGACTGAAGGTTTACGATGCGGGGCTTGAGGGTTGAGGACAAGAGCGGATAAAAGTGTCACCGCATGATTCAGCAATCATGGGAAGAGTCTGTTGATAATACAGAAGCAATGGTAATAGTGCTTAGTGCTCGTCGCCATGACAATTTGTATACACCGAGAGAAACTCAATCACCGCTATGACAGTCGATTCTGCTTTGAGGGTTCACGGGTTGTTCGCAGCTTATTGTTGTCCGTCAGTGCACCTGGTGTGTCTTTTATGCGTAATTCCTACCGGAACCCAAAGATGAGGAGATCATTTTGGTGAAGTCCTGGCAGGGGGGGGGTTCACGTTGTTCAAGCATAGTAGTCCCAAAACTGCCTCTGCGTGCTTGTTCACGCGAATCTGCGTGCAGGCTCAAGTATATAGGGTATGATTGGACTATGCTTACGCTTCTGTCTTCTGAGTCCTGCGATCCATATCCTCTAAACTCTAGTCTCCAAAGCCCCAAAACCCCTCACATTTTTACCCGAATCACTGGCCCATCACCTACCGAGTTCACGTCTCGCATGCCGCTACTGCGTCCTCCTCGAAGGAGGACTCTCCTCATGAGCAAAGGGAGACTGGAGATGCTGAAGGGGTTTAGGGGTTTAGGGTTTAGGCCTTCCTAGATGGCCTCTGTGAAGCCCTACACCAACCCGGAAGTTACGTGTGCTCCTCATGCTAACCCTACTTGGAGGTTCATGGGTAGTTATAAGTATGGTTATAAGTCCCCTAATAGGGCTTATAACTATAGTTACCCTACTTATAACCCCACTTATAACTACCCATGAACCTCCAAGTATACGATTCGGATTTACGAAGAAACGCCAAGGGATAAGCCTTGCGAGACATCTTGGACGCTTCGTAGACAGCTCAAAACTAAGCAAGGCCTTCACCTTAAACCCTGGACCCTAAACTTGCGGATGACTAGTTGCAGACTTGCAAGTCTGCCTTTGTTGTCACCCCGACCACACAGACCTCGTCTGGCAAGTCCGAGTTGCGAGAGTGTAAACTTGCGGATGACACGCACAAATCGCGAAGTGTACCAAGAGGGAAAAGCTTGCGCATGCCGTCGGCATTCTCTGACCTCCCGTTGACGTCAGATACTCGGCACCCGACCTGGACGCCTAGTCTTTTGTCTCTGATTTTCCGCATGTCAAGTTTGCGCGGCTCCGGGGAACCAGTAGCGGATTACAGGTGAGGGTGCACTTGGGATGTAGCCGGATGTAGAGAAGTACTGTTTTTTGACATTATATAAGGTTTTTGGGTTCAGGCTGTAGGGTTGAGGGCTCAGTATGCACTATGCACTGCAGCCCCTCCTCAAAAAGTATGCACAGGGTTTGCGAATCAGAGCATCAGCACCGCTTGCCGCGTTTGCAGGTGTCGCTTCAGAATCTGATTCCATCTAGTCCACCAACAACCAAGACAAGAAGAATAACAAGCATGACGACAAAAAAGATTCTGAAGAATCGCAGTCATAACAACAATAAAAACAATGACAATGTAATATATATATATACACACATCTCATCTAACATCATGGCCGTTAACAAAACTCCAAACTAGGCCCGAATTCCTTCCCTTTTACGGACGTAGGTGGCATCCGCACTTCAAGTCTGTTCACCATTGCACCAGGAAGACACGGCAGAAATGCTCGGATTAAGCACGAGGGTGTTGGGTGGGCCGCTGGATTTCCGAATACCGCTCTTTTATATCTTTTCGATGCCGACCTCCTGCACAGACGGTTTAGGGCTTCAAGGCTTAGTCTTAGTATGTAGGGCTTCAGGGCTTAGGGGATTTAGGGCTATAGCTGTAGCTCCTTTCTTGGCCACATGCTTCACGCTTCATGACCCGAACTGCTCGAACATTGCAGTGGCACACAAAAATCCTGTCTATCCCTTCTGGGAGGCCTTCCTTACGGTTCTTTGAAGGCTCGTAACAGCTAGGGACTGGCATTGGCCTCCAGTCTACGAGGAAGTTGCTGATAACTTCGCCTGCATCCTGAGCCCTCAACCCCCAAAATCCTAAACCCTGAACCCTAAACCTTGCATCCTAAACCGTGAACCCTAAACTCCTATAGTGAACACCAGAAAGTTGGAACATGGGTTTAGGAGGATTAGTGCTGGGATCCCTTCTACTTTAGCTTAAGGGCACGAGGATACTCATGTTCCAACTTTCTGGCTTCTACTTTAACCGTTCGGACGGGGTATGGAGCTTTGCATCAACGGCCATGGCTCACGGCCTCCATGTGCTTGTTGCAGTTTGGAGTTCAGATGGTTGCGGTTTAGGGTTTTGGGGTTTTGGGCTTAGGGTTCTTAGGGGTTTTGGGTTTGGGGTTTAGGGGTTGCTAAGGGTTTAGGGCAAAGGGTTTCGGGTTTAGGGTTTAGGCAATGAGCTAGGAGCGCATTCACTTTAGTTTTTGCGGGAGGGCAGGCCTTTCGATTACCACGCGCATGCCCAACAGTGGTTTTGTTGCCGCACACGCAGCTGCAGGTATAGTGGACAGTCATAAGAGGATGATTCGTGGCAGGAGCTCTTTGTAAACTTTCCTGACCAAGGACCCCAACACTTTATTCTAGTTGTCCAGGCCACTGTTTCTAGCTCTGTATACAAACCTTCATAGCAACCCTACTAATTATAGCTATACAGACTCTGACTTAAAGCTTTATTGACGCCCTATTCCGATTACAGATCATAGCGGCCCCATACTAACCATATTATTTCAGGGCCCTTGACAATTCGAATAAGTTTGTAATTGGGGCCCATTATGCGATAATTATGATAAGGAGCTCCCCAAAATAGTGTAGGTAATAATTAAAGCCCCTATCCTAAACCCTAGAGATCCCTTAAAGGAACCTTTAGGGATCCAATTAAAGGTAGTATAAGGCCCTCTCTTACACCCAAGCCTGAATCGATTAAGCCCTGTTGAGGCTGCTAGCGGGACGGGAGGAGGGGGGCCCCACCACCTCCAGCAAAGAACTTCCCATGGGTTTAAGTTGTTTAGGGGTTTAGGCTTTAGGGTTTAGGCTTTAGGGTTTCGGGCCCTGAAACGCTCGAACTTACTCCCAAGCTTTGAGGTTTGGGGCTTTGAGGTCTTCAACCAGGAAACCTCAAAGCCCTAAGCCTCCAAAAGAACTAAGCAATATAGACGGTCCCTTATTCCAAGTTACCCTATAGCCCTCTTCTAATTACCAAGCCCCCAAAAATCAAACCATGTAAAATCCTGCACCCGTAACCTAGAACCCATAAAGCCCCAAGCCCATAGCTACTTCAACCCTCAACCCATAAAGCCCCAAGCCCGAAAAAACCTCCTTTATCCAGGCGTTTGGGCTTCTGTGGTGTCCGGTTGTTTGCCTAACACTAGGACACAGGGATTTTGGTTCAGGCTTTGACTACACCCTAAAGTTAAATAAACCTTAAACCCTAAAGCCCAACCCTATACCGTGATCCGTTAAGGGTTCAAGGTTCGGGACTTCTGCGTTCGGGGCTGAGGGCAATTGATTGCAAGTTTAGGGTCTGCCGATGTCCGCGGTTTCGGGTTTGGGGCTGGATACGGCTTCCATACACTCAGATAAACCGAAACGTATGACCCGATGTTCCAGACTCGAACGACCCATGGGTTTTAGGACAGTGTAGGGTTTAGGGTGACGAGTTTGATTTTGGCAGTTTGTTCGGTTCGAGGACTGAAGCGATTGGTACTTGGTAGCTTAGGGCTGCGTCTGTGCTTGAAGTATTTTAGGTTTGCAAGTTACTTGGAGGTTCATGGGTAGTTATATAAGTCCCCTGATAGGCTTATGACTATAGTTACCCTACTTACAACCCCACTTATAACTACCCAGGAACCTCCAAGTAGGGTTTCCAGACTTGTGGCAAAGAAGGTTGGCTTCTTGAGGCTGGGAGCCCTAACAACTCAAGCCCAATCGCCAAGGCCCTGAAGCCCTACCCGGAGAGCCCTATACCCCTTCATCCTCATTTACGCCTATGCCCTATGCCTGGGTTAAGGGGAATTGGGCTATCTGGTACAAGGAAGACTGGAAAACAGCCAGGCATGTCAGTATCACTTCCGCTACAACCCTAACTCCACACCCTTAGGTCTCAAGGCATCCCAAGCCTCAAGCTCTATAACATAACTACTACACACTTCAAACCTCCAGCACCCCGTCCCTACTAACTACAGGTACCGGAGCCGCAACAACTTGCGATGCCACATCCAACAGTTTGTAACAGTATATGAGAATGCACGTATATGTGTATATATATATATGTGTATACACATGTATGTATGTACACACAGTACACATAGATACATACATACGTACATACATACACACGCATGTATGCATGCATGTGCATGCAGACGTTTATGTTTATAATGAATAGGCAGTTCTCTATTTGCCCATCTACGAAACCCCAAGAGTAATTCTCCAACCAGAATCGAGCGCAAACACGCTTCCTTAACAACAATCCATGTGCAGAAGCTTGGATACTTAGTAATTGTATGCTCTTTGGGCTCTTTAGGATTAACTAGATGGAAAACAACCCTAAAGCACCATTGAAGTTCTTAAGGCCCAATGTCCACTACACCCTGCCATCACAGCTCCCAGGAACCTAAGCCTCATCCCCTTCTAACGCTCAAATTCATGAAGTTCGTGCTGACCGCTCGCCGGCTCGGTCCACGAAGGTGGTAGTTGTTTGGTTGTTTTGTTTTTTTTTTGTGTGTGTGTTGGCTGTCGGTGGTCTATAGTACTCAGGTCAGTTCATGCGGGCCCTGGGGTCAGAAAGCTTCCGAAGTGCTAGGGTTTTGGTTTAAGGTCGTTCCCATGTCAAGGTCGCAGGTTTCCTTCGGGCAGAAGTTGGAGAGTGCAGCAGAACCGGGAGATACACCCTTTAAGCCTCAGGCCCCAAATCCTACCCAGATTCTGCAGCAGCGGAACTTACGAAGATGTCACCACCCCACCCCCCCCGCCCCCCCACTCGAGGGTTGAGGGACTTCGGCCGGCAGGTCTTCAAGTCCAGTGCCCTTCTGGTTCCATAGCCTAGGGTTTAGGGTTTAGGGTTACACCGGTAGAAAATGTTGGTCTTCAGCGGACGTAGGGCCTCCCAAGCCGTAAACCCGCAACCCTAATCAAACCCCTAGACCCTGAACCCTACACATCTTTCTACCCCAACCCTTTAACCCTAAACCCCTAGACCCCTAGACCCTGAACCCTCAACCCTTAAACCCTCAACCCACAGTTGAGCCGGTGCCGCCACATGTTCGAGAAGAGCCGCTTGGCCGACAGATGGCCAAAAGTGAGGACGAGGAGGCCTGCAATCGGTTTGCACTCGGTTTAGGGGTTTAGGGGTTCACGGGGGTTTGGGGTTTTGGGGGTTTAGGGGTTGAGAGAGAGAGCGGGTTTAGGGGTTGAGGGTTTAGGGTTTTTAGGTTATAAGGGTTTAGGGTTATACAAGTCCGTGCAACAAAAGGGGTTTGGGGTTAGAGTTTGAGGGTTCGTTATCTTAGGGTTTAACTAGGGCTTGCAGGACTCATATCAGGAAACGGGGTTGCGCTACGAGGGACTAGAAGAAGCAATGCCGGCAAGCCCCGAAGCCTCAAAATCATGTGTCAGAGAACTGAATTGACTAATCAAAAATGAGTTGTGTTACTAGTGTGTTTTAAGAGCTGCACGAGCAGGCATGGATGTCTGTCTGTCTGTCTGTATGTGTGTATGTATGGACGTATGCGTGCCAGCGTACGTCTGTATCTCTCTCTCTCTCTCTCGTTCTCTATATATATATACACATATCTTAGATACCTACATACATACATACATGCATACAATAACCTGCATACTAGTCACCGAACTCTACTTCTCGAGGGAGTTGTGGTGAATCTCCACGCCAGGAGGTTCCAACTTTGATCCTCCTGAAGCCTGGATGCGAGGACACCGGGTCCTAAACCCTAAACCCCTAAACCTCGAACCATATGCCTCGCCAGGATTGACCGAGTGAAACCCCCAAACCCTAAACCCCCAAAACCTAAACCCCAAACCCTAAACCCTAAACCCCCAAACCCTCAAACCCTAAACCCTAAACTAAGTGAGGGGTCGCATCCGTCGAGCGACAGACCCCGAACGCTTGGTCGAGGGCATTACAGCCCGAGCACACATTCGAAAAGAGAGACGGAGAGGTGAGGGTAAATCTTCACCGTCTGTCCTGGACAGGCCAACGGATATTGGCCTGGTTTACGACAACGTCCGTACTCGAATAGGGCTGGCCGTACCTAGACCACCTTTAGCGTAGCTAAAAAGATATAACCCCAAAGGGTACGCCATTTGCTCTGGGCCCCCCCCCTTGGATCCTAAATCCTAAATCCTAGATCCTATTTTAAAGTCTAAATCCTAAATCCTGAATCCTGAATCTTAAATCCTAAATCCTGAATCCTAAATCCTGAGTCCTAAATCTTAAGTCCTAAATCCTAAACCCTAATCCTGGACCATAAATCCTAAACCCCCTAAATCCTAACTCTAGGTACCCCAGGATTCGGGAAAAAGTGGCCGATTCCAGCTAAATTTTATATAGATTTTCATATAGCAGAAATGGCCTCTTCATTTTCCAGATTTCGGGCCGCCGGATCCTAAATCCTGGATCCTAAAGTCTAAATCCTAAATCCTCCTAATTTGTAAATCCTAAATCTTAAGTCCTAAATCCTAAACCCTAATCCTGGATCATAAATCCTAAATCCTCTAAATCCTAACTCTAGTGGGGGTACTGCAGGATTCGGGCAAAAGCGGCCGATTCCAGCCAAATTTTAGATGGATTTTATATAGCAGAAATGGCCTCTTCATTTGCCAGATTTTGATCCCTCCCTTAGGATTTAGGATTTTGGGATTTAGAATTTAGGATTTAAGCATTTAGGATTTTCTGATTTAGGATCTCTGGACGCCCCCGGACACCCCCGGACGCCCCGGAAGCCCCCGGACACCCTCGGATAAAGTCTAAATACCAAATCCTAAATCCTGGCTCCTGCATCCTAAATCCTAAATCCTACATACAAAATACTACAGCCTCAATTCTAAATCCTGAATCCTAAGTCCTAAATCCTAAATCTTAAGTCCTAACCCCCAGGAGTCGGGAAAAAGTGATCGATTCCACCCAAATTTTGAATAGATTTGATATAGCAGAAAGGACATCTTCATTTTCCAAATTTTGGGTCCTCTCAGGATTTAGGCCTTCGGGATTTAGGATTTTAGGATTTAGGATCCCCTGCACGCCCCCGGACACCCCCGGACACCCCCGGGCGCCCTCGGACAACTTCCTGTTCTCAGGCTCCCATAAGACGGGTTGGTTCTTTCTGGTGTTTTTTTAGGGTTTAGGGTTTAGAGAGGGGTCGCGCAGACGGCGAGAGAGAGAGGGAGGGAGAGAGTGGGAGATGATGAGAGGAGGGAAGAGAATCCTGTCCGTCAAGCAGAAATAGGAGAGCGTGCGCATAGAACCCATCAAGAGTCAGGATCGAATGCTTGGAAAACCGCTCCGAAAAACACAAAACAAACAGACTAAAACCCTTCAACCTTGAAACCCTAAACCCTACAGTAAATCGAAACTTCCAAAGATGTCCCGGGAATGCTTGGTCAGAGGAATTCAACATCTGGACACCGCCTACATGGAGCCGGGAGAGCTCGCAGCAGACTTGGAGTGGTTTTGTGATTTGCTTCCTTGTTGGAGAAATCATAAGGACCCTTAGGGGGGTACGGGGGAGGGGGGTAAGGGGCCTTAATGCCCATAACAAGGACTCGACAAGGCCTATTTAAGGAAGTATACCACCCCCTTCCCCCCTACCCCCTCAAGATTCCCTATGAAGAAGGGAGGGGTTCAAAACAAGCCAAGCCCTAGCCAGCAGAGCCGAGCCTTAAACAAGGGCACAATTGGGGCCCAGGTTTGAGTAATAAAAGTTGGGTTTTTGAATCTCCTTGAAATTCCATGCAAACCCCTGGCTCTAAATCAAGCACAACTTCAACCCCAAACCCCAGAAAATGCCGCTAGCGAAAACTACCTCTCGCATTGACCAACGCGCAGTCTCTTAAAACAGACTCTGGTTAAACACCCCAGTCCTAAACAACTGTGTCGCCCCCTGGCCCCATGCTCACTCAAAGCCGTTTGCCTTGAAAGACCCTGCCGACACAACACACACATCCACACCCTGAGCGGCAAACCCTGGAAACCTGGCCATTAACCCTCACCCCCCCAAACTCGAAACCCTAAGCCCTAAACCTTAACCTCTATAACCCCTAAACTCCAAACCCTAAACCGAAAGCCCTAAACTCCTAACCCCTAAACCCCTAAACCCCTAAACCCTAAACCCCTAAACCACTCAACCCTACTCCCTAAAGATAGATGACAGTGGAGCTTGAGGCCCCGATCTCCGTGTCGAGGCATCGTAGCTGCAGACTTTGTTGGGGTTGAGGGGTTTAGGGGTTAGGGTTTAGGGATTTAGGGTTTAAGGGTTTAGGGTTTAGAGGTTAGGGGTTTAGGGGGAAGGGGTTTAGGGGTTTAGGGGTTAGGGGTTTAGGGGGTTAGGGGTTGAGGTCTGAGTAGTAGGGTCTCTATGCGTATAGCATGGTTCTTTCGTACTAGACGCCCAGGATGCTATGGCGATTGATGCCGACAGGAAGTTCCTTCGCACTCTTCACTGCGAGTCCAGCTCATGACAACTGAAACCCAGAAACCCTAAACCCTAAACCCTAACCCTAAACACTAAACCCTAAACCCAGGCCCCAAACCCAGGAAGCAGGATGTAAAACTTTTGGTAACCTACGGGCAATACCTTGGGGAAAGCTGGTGTGCGCGGTAGTGCTTGTGCGCTATCTGTCGAATCAAGAGAGACGGGGCGACCGGGTTGCTTCAGAGCGAAGTTTTATCAAGATCCTAAACCTGGACCCCAAAAGTATGTAGAATAATGGCCTTTTATAGGTTTTGGGCCATTACTTTTCCTACTTTTGAGGGTCAAGGCTGCTGCGAAGGTTCGGGTACACTCAGCGCGGCACAAGTAAGTATGCGCTGTATTGAATGCCAATGCATGTGGAAGTCTATGTGCGTACGTGTGTGCATGAGTCGTTTACCATATTATATGGTAAACGAACATGGCATGCTGGTGTGTACATCTACGGATGCACGCCTGATTGTGTGGAGACGTGGTGAAACATAGACAGAGCCATCGCGGGCCATCGAACTTGTCTGTAGTGATGACTCGAGTCACCCCTCCAGTCGCAGTCCTGGCCAGTTGATGATAGTTGATGTTTCGCATTTTGGAAATCTTCCGGGCCTTCGGTTCCAGTGCTGGGAGGAACTGCCCTCGAGCAGCTATTGAAACTTTGCTCTAACTCAGCTCTGTAAACATTAAGCCTGAACTTTGCACCTGTTGTTACAGTGGAAGTTCGAACGAGTTCCCTGCAGTCCTGCAGTGAGACCTGGTCAAACCCTAAACCCTAAACCGTCAGCGTCAGGCATATCGGCCCGTGTTGGTCCCGGCTTCCCGTCGCTCCTGGAAAAGCAATCGACGTCCTGGCCTGCTTTTAGTGGGCGGTTTCCGATTGGTTTGTTGTTTAGGGTTTACCTAGACCCTCAAAAGTAGGTAAAATGACGGCCCAAAACCTATAAAAGGCGATTATTCTACATACTTTTGGGGTCCAGGTAAGGTTCCGGGTGTTTTTTTTAGGTGGGGTGCAGAGCCGGAGCATAAGCCTGAAATCCTGCTCAAAGTTAGACTGCGATTGCAGGGTATTTAGAAGTTCCAGGAGTGCAATGTTGGTGGGTTCCTAGCTGCATCAAGAACCCCATGATGCGGACCCCTTTACTAGTTTAAATGCTGACATTATTCATAAACCTCTTCGCGCTAAGCCTCAACAGTCGGATCTCTTTTCTATTCCTCATTTCCAGACTCTCGGCTCAGGGATTGGTGTTGGAAGTCTCGTGCTTAGGGTAGGAATGCTGGTTGTAAGGTTTAGGGTGCGGGGTCGGGCTTTGTTTCCATCCGTGCATGCTGGCAAGAGTTTGGGTGTTCGACACCACTAACCCCCATAATGCCCAAGCAAACAAGCCTGCAGCTTGTGTACAATGTGGCTCTGAATAAGAAACTAACAGTGATCTCTCTGGTCACTCACTATGTTGCTTTGGGCGCTTCGCTGACTTAGGCTTTTAGGGTTTCCCTTAACCCGAACAAATCTTCCTTTTGAAGTCCATAAGGAAGTCATGATGAGGAGCCCTAAACATCTGGGTTTCTAAGGCTCCAGGTCGGGTCCATTAGAAGTTACGTGTAGCTTGCGGGGCTCCGGGTTGAGGTCTACCTAGAGGCTCATACCCTACCCCTTTTTTTAGATACCTAGTTTTATGGTTAGGATCTGTTATCTTAAAAAGTAGGTGCCCTAAAAAAGGGGTAGGATATGAGCCTCTAGGTAGTGTCTCTTGGGCTTCAGGGCCGGTCTGAAATAGGGCGTTTAAGGTTTGTGGATTAGGGTCTGCCGGGAAAGCATTCACGATGGGACCCGATAATTTCAGAATTCTTGGATGTGCCGGCAGAGTGGAAGTTCAGGGCTATGCAAGGTTTCGGGGGTCGTGCTTAGCCACAACATCTGCATTTAGGTTTGGGCGACAGTAAACTCTTATATCCAAAGCCCCTTCAAGTCCCATGGTCAAAGCTTTCGGCAACAAGCACGTGTAGCCTGGCTAAGCTCTAAAGTCCAACGTCCGAAAACCTTAGTCAGTGCTTTGCCGGTGGCATCTTGTCTGTTTTTGCGCATGTCCTTGCATGTCCTGTAGGGTTTGCGGTACATATTTAGATTTTCTATGTTGGGAGGCCCTCGAATTGCAACATGTTGCCTACTCTTAGTATCTGCTTCACTTATATGAAGAGATGCTGGCAGTTGACCTACTGGGACCTACTGCGCAGGTAACTGGAGACCGACCGGCATCATAATCATCATACCCCAAGGGTCCAAGTACCTAATAATCATATACTCTCAAAAATCCTAACCTACATACTATCCCAAAATCGAGTACCTGATTTTGGGGTCCTTTGGACCCTTGGGGATAATCCTGACCCTACATCCTGCAACCCTCTATCTACCCTAAGGCTCCAAAGTAGTTCCTTTTGGGGTAGTATATTGGAGTCCCTAACCAAAAAAAATGGGGACACCCAAAAAGGAACTACTTTGGAGCCCCTGGGTATTACACGCCAAACCCTGAAGACATGAACCGTAAACCCAAAAACCCAAAAACTACTCGCACCCCTTGCTACATTCCTGCCTTAAATCAGGCAGATCTGCGTTGCCCGGTCGCAGTGGGAGGATTGCTTACGGGCGATATGCTCTCTCTCCCTCCCACTTTAGGGTTGAAGAGCTTTCGCAATCGGGGTGTCTAGCGGAGTTTCGGGCTCTTGTATAGCAAGGGTTATACAAGCTACCTGAACCTACCAGGACCTGCTTTTTTGCAGGTTCCTATTATAGATCTTATTATGGAATTTATAGGGGCCCTACAAAAAGTAGGTTCTGGTGGGTTAGGGTATAGGCTGGGTTTAGGAGCATAGGGCTTTGTTCCTCTCCTCGAAGCACAGGAGACCACCGCCGAGCAGTCGGCAGAGGGGGTTGCCCGGTTCTCAGAGAGTCCAGGCCTATGCTTTCGGAGATCTGGGGTTTAGGGTGAGTCATAGGGACCCTTCGGGGGGTAGGGGGAGGGGGGGTAGCCCTGTGAAAAACCCGAAACACGCTAAAACCTCTGAAAACCCCGCAGCCCCTCAAACACCCTACATATAGTCCCCATTGTAGTTCCTGTTTTGGGGTTAACCAATCTTATGGTTAGGATCCCACAATATAAAGTTGGTTAGCCATTTTTTGACCCTGAGTCCTAAACCCTAAACTCTGTTCGTCATGCAGTGTGAGGTCTGCGGCACTCTGTTTTGGCAGCAGCACAGACTCTGCGAACCGTTTACATAGGCTCTGACATGGATCCTGAGCCGGCATCTGAGCCCTCCGTTCCTTCTACATGTCAGGAGCCACGGTTTAGGGTTTAGGGTTTAGGCTGCCAAGGTCTCAGGACCTGTTCCTTCTTGGGCGCCTCTGCAGCCGGATCACTGATCCACACAGCTTTTTCCCGACACGGGCGGTCCTGTAAGTGGCCTCTTCCCCTTGAGACCTTTCTGCTTGGAATTTGCCTTGCGCTATGAGCCCAGTTGTGCACGCTCAAAGAAACTCTAAGACTCTGAACCCCTTAAACACCCTCAGACCCCGCATGAGGAAGACCTTTCGCGCAGCACCGCTGACGGCAGCTCCGAGGCCTACAGAAACCCTTGTGTTTGAGGGTTTCAGGGTTTAGGGGTTAGGGGGTTGAAGGGTTTAATGAGGGTTTTCGGGTTTAGGGTTTTTCGGGTTTAGTGCTTTTAGGGGTTTCGGGTGTAGGGGTACAGGGTTTTCAGGGTTTTTAGGATTCACACAGGGTTTTCGGGCTTTAGGATGTCTTCGAAGGTTTTAGGGTGCCGGGTTTGACGGTTGGTTAGGGGGTTTAAGGGTTTCAGGCTTTGGGGTTTAAGGGTTTTAGGGTTTAGGGGTTACCTGGACCCCGAATGTATGTAGAATAATAGCCTTTTTTTATGGGTTTTTGAGACCCTAAACCCTAAACCCTAAACCCTATTAAACCCTAAACCATTATTTTACTTTGGGGGTCTGGGTAGGGTTTGAGGGTTTAGGATTTAAGGTTTCGCCTCTTCGGGGCGTTCTTTTTGGAGCTTCCGTTTTGCCGGTTCCTCCGATAAGGGTAGGGTTTAGGGTTTAGGATATAGGCTTTAGGATTCCTTCAAAGATATCTTGAAGGGTTCCTGCACGGGATTGCACACGGCTTTGTAAGAAAGATTTTATGTGGAGGTACGAACCTTTGGAATTAGGTTTCTGTACATATATACTATGCTACGACCTTTCTTTTCATTAGGGAGGCCCTTTCGATTCCCCAAAGTTCAGGGTTTCGGGGTTTTAGGTGGTTGGGTGGGGTTTTCGGTTCACACCTCGCTGTGAACTTTCGGGTTTTACGGCTAGGGGGGTCCAGGTTTATAACCCAAAGGGTCCTGGGTACTGTTATGGGGGATGCTTCCTTGAAACCCTACATTCTACCACGTAGGTACTTAGGCCCTTTGGGTAAGGCTGCCAGCATCTTTTCTTCAAGACATCGTGGTGGAAAAAGACCATCATCACATGCCTTGCATGCAGCCTTTTTGGATCAATTCCGGGTTGTCGTCTCATTTCCTTCTTGGGGAGCTCGCGCTTGGACAGCACATGGCTGCCATTTCTGTTTGGATTTCGGGACGAATCAACTGAGTCTTTTTCGCCAGTGAAGATGCTTCATGAGCCAAGACTCGCTGGTATTCCGGAGTGGAGGGCGGGGGGTCGACAAAAAGCCCTAAGCATAACCCTAACACCATATAGCAACAACGTTTGGATGCTCGCCGTTTTTCGGCTCTCCGAAGCCGGCAAACTCTCTTAGGGTTTTGGGTTTAGGGTGAAGAAGCAACTGTGCCATCGAGCTGTACGTGGTTTTGGTGCTATGCCTGCTGTTTGCGTTTTCGGAGCTGAGGGTGCTCCGAAACTAAGTAAGCCGAGCATGGTTATTAATTGGTGCATGGCTTCTGGCACGCAGGCTTTTGGGGACGATGTTTCGCCTCAGTACCCAGTACTGCTAAGGCCATACACTTGCGATGTCGCGGACATTGCCTCCAGCCGCGCGCTCAGGTGAAAGCCTGGTGAATAAAAGGCACAACAGCAACAACGACAACAGCAGCAACAGCAACAGCAGGGCCGCCACCAGCAACAACTAACACCCGCACGAAGAATAATGAGAAGAAGTAATGGAAAGGAGTACGTAGTAGTAGTAGTAGTAGCAGCATGTACGCCGTGTTCCTTGTCATGGTCGTGGGTCTGGAGACATTCCCACATCCTCAACCTCTTCATTTTCCAAGGTCAAGGAGGAGCTCGTCGAGATGGATTGTCCGAGGCAGCAGCTTGAGTTTCTCCCCCCCCCCAATTCCGAAGCTCTGGACTCAACATTCCAGAAGCAAGGCTTCAGCCCGAGTACCTTGTATTAGCAGTTATCACATTCTAGTATTATTAGTATTTTTTGTTGTTATATATTTGTTTTTATTTTTTATTTCAGTAGTGTTATTGTTTTTATTGTTGTAATTTTCGTGATGATTTAGGCCTATCGATATTTTATTGTATCATTATTGTTATTCTTATTGCTTGATTTTTGTGACCACTAGCATTACTATTACTATGCTTACTGCGATGATGATGATGATGATGATTATGACTCTTGCTCGTAGTAGTTGGAAGATCACGGCGTGCATCGCCGTCACAAGCCGTAGACTTGCAATGCTCTTTGCATATAGCCCGTATCTAGGTGGGCCGAGTTTAATCAAAGCGCCCTCACAGTTTCACCTGATAGTCAGGCACAGTCAGCTTTATTTACCGTCAGCAGCAGGTGCAGAACTCTTATGAATTTCGCAATGCTGCTCAGTCGACGCTGCTCTATGGCATCTATGGCTTGCAACATTCCCTTATATGCGTCGGGTTCCAGCGCTAGGAGTCTACCGGTGAAGCGCCACAACGAGAATCAGACGACGCAGCTTGATTGAAGGAGTGCCTGACTTCTTGTCGATATGCCTATATTGGCCTATATTATATGCATGTATATGCACACATAGAGGGAAAATGTGGCTCTCGTGTTATGTTCCTTAAAAAGAAGCCAGATGAGGACATTGGTAGGTTGATCTGCCCAGAATGCTTTGGCACTTCTAAGTCTCTCCAAGGCGATGCCTGGCCATCTTGTACCAGAGCCCATAAAAGACGGCACCTAATATTTAGGGTACCCAAAAAGGGGCCATAATTTTGACAACTACCCAAATAGATACTTCATTAATTACAAGGATTCGTTAATGAGCTACCCTGAAGTTGAAGATCCTTTTTCAGGGTTTACAGGCGCTGCCCATACGGAACATGTACATGTGGGAAAGTTGTGGGGACTCCTAGGCCTTTTGATTTGAAAAGGTTGAGTCTAACTGAGGATCTTCTCATTTCACTGAGGATCCTACGATTCTGGCGCTATACTAGGGTCCTCCATTGTCTGGAACTTCTAATGGCCTTGGCCTTGAGCGCTGCTGTCGTCTTTGCACGGGGATATTGTTTTGTTGTAAGCAAATGCCCTGACCTGCATGTAATGTACATAGTACATTGTTTTCGGTTTCACTGTACATGAAGCCGCACTTGTGCAGAGCTATGTGCAATCATGCAAGAATATCCATCAGAGTGCTTCTCATGACCTTCACATGCATGCCTGCTCTTTTGCATGCTAAATGCTGTCATGCAGCATGCGTAGTTCTATGTGTACGCAGTCTTGTTTCCATACGCAAGTGTGTACATACTGTACATATAATGGGTGACCGGCAAAAACGCGTGCATCGGTGACAGTTTATCCAACCCGTAGAACAACTTATATGTATATAATTACATATTTAAAATGTACAGGCTGTTACGATGCAACCATGAGCGGGCAAACACTTGTATGCCTGCATGATCTCGAAGATTAGATTGACGAGACAGTTGGGCAAACACAGTGGTGCAACACGGTCATACATGCAACTCACACACCAAGTTATAAAACCTGAACCCTAAATCCCTAAACTCTAAACCACTAAACTCCGATAGAACCTGAACCCCTAAACCCCTAAACAAGCCTCCTTCGTTGCACCTCCCAGGCAGATCCCGGAATCAAAGCGGATCAGAACTGAGGTTCGTGGTCGGGTATAAGATTTTAAAGCCCAGGCTTTCGCATGATGTATCCGTGTTTCTTCTTCCTAAAGTTCGTGTGCGCAGTCCTCCTCGCGCCGTCATTGAGTCTTTAGTGGATTGAATGGCGCTGGAAAGCTCCACCCAAAAGGAGCAGACAGTAATCTTTTTGCCGATGTGTGAACCTGTAGAGAGCTTGCTGTGTCTTGCGATACATTCTAACAAGGATTCATTCTGCGCGCAATGATTCGGATCATGGCTCTTACTGTCAGTACCCTAAGGCTCCAAAGTAGTTCCTTTTGGGGTAGTATATTAGAGTCCCTAACCAAAAAAAAGGGGACACCCAAAAAGGAACTACTTTGGAGCCCCTGGGTATTGTCAGCAAGAACACATCGGTCTAGCCGAGCGCTGCAACTGAGGACGTCGGGTTCAGGCGACGTCACACTTCGTGTTTCGGGTATACCTGCGTGACTAAGTTGATGGGAGCAGAGCAAGGACATGACAGTCAGTCCAAAGCAAATTATATGTTGTCAAGTGTATCTTACATATTATACTATCTTCTGTGTCATTACATCATCTTCTATATACCACATATATTCTGAATTAGTAAGTATTATGCATTATGGTCCTGCACCGTGCCTACCTTGCCTGGCTTCTCCCCACTGCAAACTTCTGACCCTCACTCAGTGCTAACTGCTACAGCCTGAAACCTGAACCCGAACTTTGCGACACTGCCAACTTGGTTTTAGGCACGTTGTTATACATTCATGTAAAGAGAAGGGGAGAGAGAGAGATAGAGAGAGAGATGTATATATATATATAGATGTACAGGCATATTCTGTTGCATTTAAATACCTAGAGGAAAACTTATGTACGATGAAGTGAAAAATTACGGCGCTTGCAGCCGCGTCCCCTAAACCTTTCACCCTGAAACCCTGCATCCCTAAATCCCTTAACCCCTTAACCATAATCCCTAAACACCTAAAACCCTAAACCCCAACATCCTAAAACCCTGAACCCTAATCCCCTAAACCCCTAACTCCTAAGCCCCTAAACCCTAAACCCCTAAACACTAAACCCTACGCCAGGAGGCTCTCGCCACCGAGGCTGAAAGTCAGGCTCCCCGGGCTGAAGTGCCCTTCGGCCAAGCACAGAGGTCGGAGGTTCTTCGTCTCCTACTGCTAGCTGCTATGGCGGAGCAATTAGTAGCCGTAGTCGTAGGTAGTAGCCGTAGTCGTAGGTAGTCGTAATAGTAGTAGTAGTAGTAGTAGTAGTAGTAGCAGTAGTAGTAGCAGTGACAGCAGTAGCAGTGACAGCAGTAGCAGTGACAGTAGTAGCAGTGACAGTAGTAGCAGTGACAGTAGTAGCAGTGACAGCAGTAGCAGTGACAGCAGTAGCAGTGACAGCAGTAGCAGTAGCAGTAGCAGTAGCAGTAGCAGTAGCAGCAGCAGCAGCAGCAGTAGCAGTAGCAGCAGCAGGAGGAGGAGCAGGAGCAGGAAATTGGGTAGTGAGGCAAGAGCACGAGAGGTCAGAATGCTGGACAGCAATTTGCACTCACGCACATAGGCGGATTGTGAACTTAATCCTCGGGTTTAGTTCGTTGTACAGATCCTTTTTCGGTAGTTGCCTTCTGTCTTGGCTCCGTTCAGAGAACGAGCATTGCGTCTGACAGGACCCCCTGAGCACGCGAGAGAGAGAGAGAGAGTGAGAGTAGTTCTACGTCTACTTCTAGTTCTACTTCTACTTCCGCTTCTGCTTCTACCATGAATTACGTCGACTACTAGTATACTCCATACAGCACATGCTCCTGCAGCTCCTTCTTGCATCATGCTGTCCTCATGAGGTACATGGACCAAGAAGACGAACTTACAGATTCAGATGGTAAATGCCGCTTCAGCTAGTACCGTGCATCATTCGGACCGGGTCGAAGTTTTAACCCCTCTGCCCAGTATCCCGTTCCAGCCATCCCCAGCCGCAGTTCGACCGTGCTTAAGCCCTACCATACTTTGATCGTGCCTAGAACCTGATACGCCCTGCGTAATCTGAAGATGAACCTTTTTTTGAATGGGCACAAAAGCTAAAACCTGTTTAGGGTTTAGGTTTTCTGTCGAAGCCCAGGCCAGTGAACATCTCCAAGCCCTCCAAGAGCTCGAAGCCCAAGACGTCCAAAGGCCGGGCTTCAGCCTCAGGGTTTTCGGTTTAGGGTTTAGGGTTTAGGGCTGTGCTTGGAGAGAGTGAGAGATAAAGAGAAAGAGAGAAAGAGAGAAAGAGAGAGAGAGAGAGAGTGAGGGAGGGAAGAGTTTAGAGTTTAGGCCGAAGGATGTAGATGGTTGACGATTAATCCCAACACACTGCCGCACAGCGCTGCAGAAACCCGAAACCCTAGCAGCGAGTGCCAAGAAAGGATTTAGGGCTTTGGGCTTTGGGGGCTTAGTCTTTGCAAGCTCGAGGCGAAGGATAGGGAGAGCTGCAGGTTTATACCCTAAACCCTAAACCCTAAATATATCCCACATCATAGACATGTTTGCATATGCGTTTGCAGACACGAAATATGCTAGTGGTCCAAGCGCAAGGGCCCTCTATCACCTACACGCAGACACTTACACACATACGCACACACTCACACATGCACAACACACACAGATACACGCACATATATACATATACACATACATATACATATGCATATATACATATATACATATATACATATATACATATATACATATATACATATATACATACATATACATACATATACATACATATACATACATATATATACACATATATACATATATATACATATATACATATATACATATATACATATATACATATATACATATATACATATACATACATATATATATATACATACACATGTATGCGGAGATTTACACAAACAAATATCACAGTCAGTTCCCAACATTGAAACCCTCTGGGCGAGAGTGACACAAAGCATTGTCATGATTCCTGCCATCCCCTTTCAAAGTCGACGTTGGAAGAATGTAGGCAAGTAGGAACCTTGCAGCATCATGATAAACAGCGCCATGGACGAAACGCCCCTCCACGCTCCTTTCGCTTTCAGGGGGGCTTTTCGGCGTCATCCTCGACGTGCCTCCTGGCCGGCTAAGCATGGTCTGGTCGGTTCTTTTATGCTCAGCCAGGACCTGGGAGTTTAGGGTTATACTAGTACTGCTGCAAATGCTTTTACTAATGCCTATACTAACACTAGAACCAATCATACTAGTTATGCCAAGTCTTCGCATAGTATATCGGTCGGAATAAGTTGCTTACTGTACTGACTGCTTGGTAGTCACATCACCCATTTCGCCTAATCGCCGTGGTGCCGTTACAAGCTTAGAACACTGCGAATTCGACAGCTAGGGCTAGAAATTCAAGTTGCCGTTGTACACTGCATCCCCGAGCCATGTTGGAGCAAAAAGCAAAGAAAGCCCAAGAAACCGCGAAGACTGAGGACACGTTTGGCAGCCTTCAGCATTACCGGCTATGTCCTGGCAGGTGGCCCTTTGGGAGCATGCCGGCCGCATTGCCAAGCAGGGAATGATTGCAGACTCATCTGGTTTAGCAGGTATGTATCGGTAGTGTCTCGGGATGAAGGGTCTGTGGGATGGTCACATCCAGTCATTGACGAGATATGACGAGATTGATAGGCTGGTATGAGAAGGATAATCGTATGAGGAGTTTTTTGAGGTGTCAAGTAATTAGTATAACGATTATCTTGTCATCGATTCAGTTGGAGGTTGGCAGCTGATGGCAGCTGTGACAACTCACTAGTGCTAGGGTCACCATGGTTAGTCGCCTGGCCACGGCTGCTGCTGCTGCTGGCACTCCTTGGAGGTTCATGGGTAGTTATAAGTGGGGTTATAGGTAGGGTAACTATAGGTAGAAGCCCTATTAGGGGACTTACAACCCTACTTATAACTACCCTAGACCCTAAACCTAAACCCTTGTCCGAGTGTGAGCGCCGAAACCCTAAACCCCATGGAACCCTGAAAGGAACCCTACCTATAAGTCATAACCCTACTTATAACTACCCTAACTACCCATGAACCTCCAAGTACATTTGCAGTCACGGCCGTGTTCCTTTCCAATCGCTGTTCCCTGGCAGCCCTAAGAGCCACGAGCCCCCCAAATTAAGAGCCATGAGCCCCCCAAATACTATAGGGGCCTTAGTAATTAGAATAGGGTTCCTTTAAGGGGGTCTATAAGGATTCCTTCTAGGGGTATTATAGGGGTTTAGTGTAGGGGTGTTTATAATTACGTATACTACTTTGGGAGTTCCTTTATAGTTACAGTATAATGGGGCCCAAAACCCTATTCTAATGATTAAATTAAGGCCCCTACATTAGGCCTTCCGAAAGACTCGGTGACTAGGTGCCCACACAGCATCTGGACAACACAGGGACGAGCCTACAAGCCTTAATCCGCAAGCCTTACCGGCAGGTCGCCTAATATAGGGCCTTAATAATTAGAATAGGGTTTTGGGGCCCATAGGGAACCTCTCAAAATATTATAGGCAATTCTTAAGGCCCCTCGTTAGGGGTCAGGGGTGGCTATAAGCAGCTAAGCTAAACTTTAACCTGCCTGGGCTATGTTGAGCCCTGCCATAGACGAATATACTCAGCCCCAGTGCAATAAAGAACGACCCAGGGCTTCCCCTAAATCCTAAACCCTACTTGGAGGTTCATGGGTAGTTGTAAGTGCGATTATAAGTAGAGTAACTATAATTATAACTCCTATTAGGGTACTTTTAACCCCACTTATAACTACCCATGAACCTCCAAGTAAACCCATAGGAAATGTAGCAGAGCGATAAAGAACGACCCAGGGCTTCAGCACGAAGGGGGTACAGCGTAGGGTCCGCCAGCATGGGGGAATTTAGGACCCAGAGTAGGCCCTTATTCCCGTTTTTTAGGTTTTTAGGTTTTCTTATAACCCCCTTTAACCCCAAAAGTGCACCTTTTTTTTTCCTAGGTTACTTTTGGGTCTAGGGGGTAGATCCCCCCATGGAGTAATATTGGAGTTGCCCCAGCAGATAGTTTGCACCGCGATCAGCCCCAGATATTTGCATCTGTACCGATCTTTCGGACATTCTCAAACTATGGCTGAGCATCTTTAGCCTCGCATGCTAACGGGACACAGAATCTCAATGCCGCCTCGTCCAAACGAGGTTGTTATAGCTCTTCACGGGGACCCGGCAAAATATCCTTCCCTCTTTGAACCAGTTGGGATCTGGGGTCTGGGGTATCATATTATATACACTGCCTCTTCTATTTGATTTCAACGGGCCCAACTAAGCTCAGAAACCAGAGGCGACCATCGGCTTCTCCACGGCATGCGCCAAGTCCCTGATGTGAGGCAACTCGTCGGTCCGCATTTGAGCACTTGGCTTTGGAATTTTAATTGTTCCCAGGACATCAAACAGCCTGATGCCAAGCATTGCGAAAACACTGCAACCAGATCGCTAGCCTTGAGCATACTAGTGCTAGCAGTCGTGCTTCTAGTGACCTGCTAGTGTGTTGTTATCGGAACAGAAGGAGGAGGAAGAAGAGGAGGCCCGATAAGATTTGAGTAGGGTTATTATCACGAGTTTCAAGCTAATGAGCGGTTACTTTTATTCTATCTTCCCCTGTTGCTACTGCAGTACCTAGCGCGTTTAAACGTTTACTATCGTTTCCTGTTTCAGCACAGCATAACATGATTTTCGCTTGCGGATAGATGTCAGTTTCCACGGCACTTGTCATTGGCAGAGTCCGGCGTTCGCGTGAGGCCACGGGGTCCTAGTGCCGGGTTATGCATATGCCAGGAACCATAGTCCAGGTGCAAAAAAGGGTTTGGCTACAGGCTGATGCCTGCCGAAAGTGCCGAGGAAGCCAAAGTGCATTTGCGGATCGCTTCTGCCAAGCCTGCAGCGTAATTTGAGAAAGACTTCATGTTCGGGAGCATAGAGTCCCCCAGTTGAGTTCAAAACCCGTTCAGAGCGTAGATTTTTCTTAGCCAGCATGTTTGAGGATGCTGTCGCAGACGTATGCAAAAGGGTGTTGAGGGGTGACGTGCACATCTTGTGATAAGGATGGAACTGCATGGAACTGCGGAATACTGTGGAGCTGCAGGGGGGAGCATCAGTAGTTTCGAAACACTCGTCATTTAGGAAGTAACGTATCCGTGCTTTGCAGGGCTATGTTGTTCTGGTGTTGGATTCATTGCAAGCTTCGTGCTGCAATGAGCTCCTACTGAAATACTCGTAGTCGGAGGTACCTTACGGGAAGCCCTCGCGTAGTGATGCTGGGCGTACTGAATCGCTTTAACCGGCTACCAGACATGGGAAGTACGGCATAGCTAGCAGCTAGCAGGTAGAGAACGCGTTTTTGTATGCATGTATTGTGATTACTAATACTATTACTAATACTATTAGTATTATTGTTATTATTATCCGAGCTTTGCCCGCTGTCATGGCTGAGACCGCCTGTTCGAAATATCCGTTTAGTGCTCAACAAAATCAGAACCACGAGCTGCAAACCCCAAACGTCAAACCCTAAGATTCAATACGTCAACTCTATACCCCTAAACTCTAATATAGAAGCCGAAATAATTATCAATATTATTCCTTAGGGTTCCTTATTATAACTATACTATGAAGGAGCCCAAAGCCCTATTCAATTTTGTTGACCCCTGCATTACGCCGTTACAGTGAACTCTGCCTCCCTGACACTGCAAAGCGATGAAACCCGCCTTGGCAGCTGCGTGCTGAATTCTCCAGCCCTTCGCCTCGAGTCTAAGGGACAAGCAGAGGGTTTTTGACGGTTTAGGGTTTAGGATTCTTAGGGTTTAGGGTTTAGGTCTGAGGGTTTATAAGGGAGCTACAACATGACCGTCGTTGTACAACGTCGTCGGCCCCCCAACCGTTCCCTACATCGAATAAGCCGTTTGGGCCTTGGCGACCCAGGGTTTTACAGACGAGTGTTAATATAGGGGCCCAGACAAGTACCAATACTATTTTGGAGGGTTCCTTATTATAGTTATAGTATAATGGGCCCCAAAACTTTATTCTAATTATGGCGGCCCCTATATTAGGTAGTTGCAACGAAGGACGCCCAAGGCCCATGAAGTTTTGTGGGATAAGCCCTTAGAGTGAGTTGTTCGATTTTGTAAGGCTATCTACTAACTGAAGTAGTCGATGAAGGGCAGCCCTATGGAACCGTGGAGGGGAACCCCAACAAGATAGAAACTGGAGATAGGACGATGAGAGCTTGCATTCCCCGCCGTTTGCCTTTAGGGCTTGCGGACAGTGGGTTTTCAACATTATGACGGCTGCTGTATGTTAACTCTCTCTTGCAGTCGGGCTCTTCTATGGCTCTGGTGGGCCACCTCCACTCCCCAATGCCACATCCTACTACACAGCCCAAAGACACGACCGCCAAGCCGGAATCCTATGAGGGCACTATTGAAGGATATATAAGTGTACAACGCCCTTTGAGGTCTTATGGTTAGCTTTAGAGTTTCCTCCAAGGTCCCGCCAAATTTTAATCTACAGTAGATGTTTGGGCCATGAAGCTCAACATCCACACTTCTTTCACGGCTTTATTTGCTTTGGGGATTGGTTATGGTGCTAGAGTTTTGCTAGATTATAGGCTTTGTGTATGCAGCAGTTCGGTTCAGAGAAACCGGTGGTGGATTTCGCAGAGAAGACAGAATCTCTGATTGGCGAAGCAATTCAGCCATGCCAGGGCGGGCTTTGTACATAGTGACAGAACGAACCATTTCGCTACACATCGCCGGCTGCATGCCAGCTTGCATGCAACCCTTAATCAACCCCTCAACGCCATCGCTCCATCGTCAAGACGATCCCCCTCTGAGGGCTCGACGGCGGCGCTGTGTAGCGAAGTTGTTCCGATTGCTTGTCGAGCCTGCGGCCGACGATCCCGAGCATCAACCACACCGACCCTACCAGAACCTACCAAAACCTAGACTTGTGGTAGGGTCCCTATAGGTTCTGTAATTTCGGGCTTACGTCAGGACACTGCAAAAAGTTGGTTCTGGTAGTTCAAGGTAGCACTTCCTCGTGATAAAGGCTCAAATACCTGGTGAAGCAGCGTCCCAGCAGGATTTACCAATATAGCACCAGAATTTGATGAACACAACCAGCGAAAGCCAGAACAGACTGCAGAACAACGACATCATCAAAGTCTCCTGCCCCCAAAGCCCCTGAAACCCCGAAGATTCCACGACACCAAATCCGGCTGCTGCTCGACCGGCATCACGGTGCCATCATCTCATGAAGCGTAGGTGGCACTCCGGAATCCTCGGGGAAGACCTGCTTCCTAGCCTCCTATCGAATACATGACAGAGTTATGCAGGGCTTAAAGTTTGGGGTGTAGGGCAGGGTGTGCAATGTAGGATGTTCAGCATATCGGATACGCCGCGATGTGCATAGATTCCAATCAGGAACACGACCATCCGCTTGGAAACACACCCTCGACCGCATTCTGAACGCCTGACCGTAAAGCCTCAAACCCCTAAGCCCCTACACCCTTACAAAAGCCTTTCAATGAACCCGAAAAGGACCCTTCAAGGCACCACCAAGATTAAATCCAAACCGGCGAGTCAGGGAACAACAGGCCTCGATGTGTTGATCCAAGAGCATACCCAGCTTTGTTTGTTTGTTTTTGTTGGGATTAGGGCTGAGAACACCCGTTTTGCGGTCTAGCACCGAAGAAGCCAAATTCCTAGTGCCACTTCAGGGGTTTAGCGTTTCGGCTAGATCTGGTGTGATTTGCTCAGTTTGGCATAATGGTTAACTCTGGGAAGTCTGTGATAGGTCGGAGGCCGGTCGCCAAGAGGAAGCGCCGAGTTTAATTGCAAGGAGCGAGCTCTTGAGGTGGATGAGAGGAAAACTGCGCAGAGATCGAGGGTCCAGAGAACGGCGAGTCTTCTACCCTTACTTGGGTAGCTCTCTGAAAAAAAAGGTCACCTTTTTTGGGTTCCCAACATAGTACGGCACCCGTAAAAACAAGACTTTAAATTAACAGGGAGCCAATTTAAAGAATCGCGCACCTGAAGCTTCTTTTGAGCATGTCTGTAGTTGTTCCGGTCAAAGCACCCATGCAAGCTCGAACTTCGCAGACCATGATCGTGTAAGGCGAGCCTTTCGGATTAACAGTAGAAGCCCGAATAATTAGTACTGCTTTTTCGTAGGGTTCGGGACTACTATAGCTATACCGACATACACCCCGACACCCCTATTCTATTTATTACAGCCCGCATGCTAAGACCGTACTGAGACCCTCATAGTAGCCTGTGCAGGCTCCTGTATTTGGATTCGAGTCAGGGTAGTCAGGGTTTGGCTCCAGGAGCACCCCGAGCAAAGCCCACAAATTCGGTATTCAGATCTGCTTCTGCGGTTTAGGCTTTAGGGTCCATAGTAGTTCCTTTTTGGGATTACCTTATAGGATTCTATATATGACCCCCGACAAGGAACTACTTTGGAAGGCTTTAGGGTCCAGGGCGCAGGATTGATACAGGGCTTTGAACCCTGGGGCCTAGGTGCGCGAATCGTTCTGGGTTTGCGGTGCATCGAGCTCAACCATGAGACGACACGGGCTCGGCTTAAAGATTTAGGCCGTCGGGGGGACCTTTGCAACATCCTACCACTTAGTGTCCAGGTGGGGTTCCACTGAGAAGATAGACTCCAAATTTCCTGAACCTCATAATTTAGAGCTTCAATCTACTGAACTAATTACGTCGGACGCGAATACCCAAGGAATTGAACATCCCCAAAACTGAAGTTTCAAATCCCTAAGCAAGACCCGTCCGGACAAAGACGCGAAGAGGCCTTAGCAACCGTCATCTCTTCGCAGGACTTGCTCAAGTCAGCTATGTTGGGGCTCGCGGTGAGGCTTTCGGTCGTTTGCAAGCTTGAAAGTTTTAAAGCGTCGGATTCTCCCAAAAGTAGCTACCCTTCACGAGGGTCCGGTATTCCTGCTGTGTCTGTAACTAGGTCTCTCAGGGTCTACGTTCTTGTGTGGTATATCGTGCTTTCGCTTCCTTGGCCTATGGCCTGTAAGCATGACTACATGGCTACATGGACCCCTAGGAAATGAGCATGTGCTTAGCTTTCCAGAGACCGAGGTTCGGCTACCTGTCCTGTTGCTCACATGAGCAAACAGCACCCGTAAAGCATCCCTAAAACCTAGACCACAAAACCCTAAGCCCTAAGCCCTGAAACCCCCAAATCCCAAGCCCTCATACGGACATTACTCCCAGCGGCCTGAACTGCTCAGGGTTGACGGTTGTAGTTGTCGGGGTCGTGTAAAGTGCATGTAGGGTGCATGGCTTACTTTGCGTAAGGCTGACCCCGAACCCCAAAGCAGAATACTCAATCCGAACTGTGCACGGACCCCAAACCCCCCCCCCAACCCTAAACTAGGCCCTAAACCTCGACATTCATCTTAGAAAAACCTACAGATTTAGGGCTCCTTTTTCATAATCCCCTTATACAAGTGCTCAAACAGGTAGGTTACTTGGGGTTAACGTAGACCCTAAACCTTTGCGTCGTTGATCCCAGGAGGTTATGATCGAATCGTTGATGATGCGCTGCCGCCGTTTGGAGGTGCCGTGGGATCTGGTGCTTTAGGGTTTCCCTTTCGGGCCGCTTGTGGTTCAGGCTTCATTGGTTTATGGCTTCAGTACGGGTTCAAAAGAAGGGGTTTAGGGTTTAAGGTTTCCTGTTGGTTTAGGGTTTTCGGGTTAGGGCGATAGATGGGCTTCCTAGGGTTTAGTTCTCCGTGTCATACGCTGTTCTACACCGTCGAGAAAGTCAACGACATTGATGGAGACGGCCTTGACAATGGTACAGTGGCAGGAACCCAAGATCGCTACTTGCTTGCTGGCGAAGATCTTGCTGCTGTCCTTCGTCAGTTGGGAAGCGCGGTCCACCCAGCTCCAAATGGTACTCCAGAGTATCCGTGTGTGCTGAACTTGAATTCGGATAGGTTGGCTGGTCCAAGGATGCCACACCTGATCAAGGCCGCAGATCGTGCTTGGCAAATGGCAGGGAAGTCTGCAGGAATTCAGAGAAATCTCCTTTTGCCGGTGTCCTATGCTAGGATCACGGGGTTGACCGGAATGGAAAGGTTCTTGACTGACCACGTGAAGAACACGATCAACGAAGTACTGAGGGTAGCTCAAAGGCCTTTTCAAACGGGTCATTTCCTATGTTGCTTGGGCAAGCGAGCAGCGTACAGTCATCTTGCACCTTCAAAGATCTGGCTCACACTGCTCGAATTAGGGGTGCCCACTGGCCCCACAGCTTTGGGCACTTGCATCTGGTCTGATCATCGGGCTGATAGCACAGACAACCAGTGCCTCCCTATCCACCGAAGGTTTCTCACTCTATGCTGACGATGATCTTCAGAGAGGTCTCATGGAAGCCGCCACAATTCTTGCCACCTTACAGGGGAAAGGGTTTAGGATCCGGGATTTAGGGGTTAGGGAAATGCCCACTTTCAAGCCCACAACTTGAGGCTAGGTCATGAAGCCTGATGAAACCTTTAACAATGTCGTCCGAGTCCGATGCTGGTGATGACTATCCCCGAACCCAACATCAACTAGGCGCAAGGTTTTAGGGATGCTTAAGGAAAGAGCAATCATTGTAGGCAATTTGAATTTCACTTCTTTACAGCATTCTGCTATGTTGCTGATGTATGCAGTGTTACCGAGATCTTGAGGTATCTTAGTAGCTGAGTAGGTGACCTCTAACCTTTTGGGGTTTATATAATCCTACCATGGTTGAAAAGTTGAAAGGGTACTCAGCCCCTATAAGGTATAGCTCAACGGGAGTCTACGTATGTGTGTGTGTTTGTGTTTGTGTGTGTGTGTGTTTGTTGTGTGTGTGCGGGTGTGTGTGTGTGTGATTGTGTGTGTGTGTGTGGGTCTGGGTGTGTGTGTGTGTGTGTGTGTTTGTTGTGTGTGGGGGTGGGTGGGTCTGGGTGTGGAGGTGTGTGTGGGTGCGGGTGGTGCAGATCTGCCGAGCTGTCTCTCCCAGACGTTTGCTTCAGGCTGCGAGTCTCTCCATCTAATTAGTGTCTTGGGGTTTCGGGGCGCATTCCTGTCGCTTACTGTTATGAGTGGTCAGGGTGGAGGGTTCAGGGTCTTGGTTTCAGGGTTTGGCTTTGGGAGTTCAGCTTGGGGTTTAGGGTTTAGGGTATAGAGTTGTAGACCCTGAAGTCTTAAATCCTACGGCCCGAGAAGGTATCACCTGGACACTAAAAACCCCCTCAAGCATCTTAAAAGATCGCAGTCTGTCGTCAAGCAGCAGCGTGCCGAGTTGGTCGAACGAGCCGAGCAGGCGGGCCCTGATTGAAATTTGAGGGCCTGAAGAGCTTCTTTGGTTACATACTGTTGATGGACAAAATCCTGCATTACCCATTATAAGGAATATACCATAATTCCCATAGTTTAGGGTCCTTAGGGTCATGCAGGATTTTGTCCATCAACAGTAGTAACAACATATCGTGTTTAGGGTGTTTACGGTTTAGGGGAGGTAGCTGGGCATTTCCTTTTACAGCTTGTGCCGTCTATCAAGTCCCTTTCCTATAAGCATCACGTAGCCCTTTCTTTTCACCCGCCCATCAAACTAGGGTGTAGTGTTCAGGGCGTTTCAGGGTGCAGCGTGCAGAGGTTTTGAGGCTTCCAAAGAGTTCGTATGTTTTGAAGGTTTATGGTTTTGGATGTATATCTCAACCAACTGGCATGTCAAGGGTACCGCATGATGTAGACATGATCGGAAGGTGGCAATGGCAAAACGTTTTTTCAGCCGCTTATATGCTACAAGCATATGTATGTGTATATGTATATATATATATATGTATTTATTTGCTATATATATATATTTATGGATTATGCTTAAAAAAAGTGTATATGCATATATCTCTAAGCACTGCACACCACTCGTAAGGCTGAAACGCTGGCGTCCAATTATGTCTCAGGGCTGCTTGTTTTAAGGATGCTATTTAGGACCCCTACATGAAGCATGCACAGAGCAGGTCCGGGCACTCTGCCAGGAGAGCCGCGGTGGTTCGCGAGGATCGCTTGTGCTATCAAGCTTAGGGTGCGTTTAGGATCAGGTTTATGGGATCGGTTCTGGAGCAAGGTTTAACATCTACCTGAACCCTAGTCAACCTGAAATGTGGGTTCTTTATGATGGCTTCAGTAGACAAATCTTCCCAAAGGTTGCCTTTTGGGGTTTAAGGTCGGATCTGCGGCTTTTAGTCTCGAGTTTAGTGTTTGGGGTGTAGAAGGGTTGATGGAATTGGGTTTCGGCGCAGGGACTTCACGACTCAGTTTCAGGGACTTACATAGCAAAGGGGAGATCTTTACACTTGGTTGTTGTTCTTCGTGTGCTTGATCCGTACTTAAGAGAATTGAAAAGCAGAACTTAGGGGTCTAAGTAATTGGTAATTAATAACATTCCTTGGGGTTCCGCATTATTCTTCCCCGGTATGAGAAACCCTAAAACCCCACCGTATTTCTTGAGGCCCCTATACTAAAACCCACCAAACACCGTGTAGAAACCGTTTAAGGAACCCTTAATACGACCTCAAAACCCTGTTCTAATTAAGGCCACAAAACTCGGGCGGCCTGCGGGAACCTGCAGAGTCTGGATTTAGGGTTTAGGGTTTAGGGAAGGTGAAAGGGAATGAGTTTGGCCAGCCTGGAAGGTACATACTGTCCCAAATCATATTTGAGATAAATGTAGTGGCCTTATAATAATTACCTATACTATTTTTGGGGTTTGTTTATAGTATAATGGGCCCCAAAACCTTTTTCTAATTATTAAGACCCTTACATTACCCTTGCGGCTTGATTCTAAAGCGAGCCTGGGTGCTAGGGTCAAGGAGTCTAGGCTGTGAGCGGTGTCGCAGTGGTTGAGTCCATGCCGCATGCATCCACAGAGGACGGCGGGACACTTGCAGAGCCTGGCTCAGAAACAGTGTTGGGGGCATCGTCCTTGTCGCTTACAATGGCCTACAAGCATTGGTTTCTGCTGTCGATGTCATTTGCGCAGTGTGGCGCGACCTTGGCATTGAAAACCACAGTGATACTGCAAATCATCGAGATTTCCCATGGCGGCAGCTGACTGATGTCGAGAGGATGTTTTTTTTCGATTTTCGGACTTTTTACGTAACTTGTTGACATCTCGCAGTGTTTTATGCCACATTCCGCAGTTTGGTCTTTACGTTTGTCAATAATGAAGCTGAGGCGTTTCACGGCTTAGGGGCTTAAGGCCTTATAAGGCTTTAGATGTTGCAGTTTGGGGTCTTGCGGGTTCTGACTGGGTATGATTTCCCTAGGCCGCACAGGCCCTCCCTGAAACCCCCTTAGCCATAAACCGTAGAAGCCCGGTAAACCCTAGAAGCCCCATCAGCCCATCGAAGCCCTATGAACACTCTAAGCCTTTCACATCCTGTAAACCTTCTAAAGCCTAGTCGCCTTGTACGCCCAAACCCGAAGCACGTAAGTTCTAAACCATTCAACTTTCAACCCTTAAACCCTTTCCAGTGTATACGTGAGCTATTTCATGCTTGCCACATGCGGCAAAATCCTTATAAACCCCAAACCCTGAACCCCTAAATCTTAAACCCCTAAACCCTGAACTCCAAACATGCCAAACGACAGGGGCCCATGCCTCGCGGGCATCGAGCCGAGTGCGGGGCCTGGGCTCCGCAATGCAGGATTGTCGCCCTACTATGCCTCTATATATACCGATCTGTTGTATGCATATGTATATATATATATAATATGTATGTATACACGCACACGTGCATACGACTCTCTCTAGCGAAAAACACGGAAATATCACAGGTTCTTGCTATGCATGATCATGGTGATGATTGTAATTATGCTTATGCATGTTTTTGTGATAAAACTACGATGAACATTATGGTCCTGCTGATGACGATCAGAACCGTGGTTAGGATTCTGATTATGATTATTATTAATTTTTTTTCTTGGTCTTCTTGTTGGTGGTGGAAGCGATAAATAATTCTAATCATAGCATTCAGGCCCCTAGATGGCCCCATCTTTGAATTTACCAAGTGCTCTTGGGTTCTCCACCCATTGGCGCCTCGTTGTCTCCCAGGCCGGTCGGAGGAAGCCGGAACGAAGACCGAAGGCAACGGGCCCACGTTTAAGGCTGCCTTAGGGTTTGAGTAATAGGGGTTTAGGTTTATGGCGGCTCAGGTCTTGAGTAGTATTCCTTTCATGTGGAGAGGTGGTTGAGGCTCTCGTCGGCATTTCAGTCGTATTTGCATGCTTCCTTCTACAAATTGGGTGTATGCAGTCGGTGGTCGTGTTGTTACATCTGAGCGTGTTTGCAGGGGGTTTTCGTGTAGTGACTTGGTAGGGGGGTAAAGGGCCGTGGCTTTAGAGTTGTAGTAGGTGTTTCGGGCTACAGAACCAGACTCTAGTTCTAGAGCATACGCTTCAATACCTTCGTCGATGAATTTCGGCTAATGAACCAATGATTCCACAGGAGGAAGCGGGAACAACCCAATCGCTTGCAAGAACCACCAAGCACAGCAGCAAAGACTTCCCCTTCAAGTTATGCAACAAAGCCAACACTAGAACCGAAGTAGTAGGTTTTCGCAAAGGAGCCCTTGTACAAACCCTCGTAACCCTCACCCACCCTAAACCCTAAACCCTAGACCCTAAACCCTAAACCCTAAAGAGGTGGACTCCCTGACTTGCCGGGCCGCTGCCAGGATCGCCCGGAAGGTTCACTGCCAGGAACCCGCCGTCACGTTTTTAGCGGGTTTAGGCCCTAAACCAGGGTTTAGGGTTTAGTGGTTTAGGTTTTAGGGGTTTAGGAATGGGATGGATTAGGATTGAGGGCCGTGATCAGGGCTCCAGACTTTAGGCATGAAGGTTTCTAACTCGAAGAGGGTGCAAATCTCGTTGTGCCCAGAGTCTCCCAAACAAATGCTTTCCGCGCTGCAGCCTCGTCTAAGATGAGAAGGAATCAGGCCGTCATCATCATCAGCATCATCTTCGGCCTCATCATCATCTTCACCCGCAGCGGCAGCAGCAGCGTCATCTTCATCACCATCATCAAAACCATCGTCGCTGCCAACACCGCCACGGCCACGACCACTACACTCAACATCGTCGCCAGTGCTGAAGTTTCGCCGAAAGGCTGGTGTGGTTGTAGGAAAAGCGCGCCGTAAGGGTGTTTCTCCAAGTATTTGGGCCCCAGATGCCATATGGAGCGAAACCTCGGAATGCAGTCTCCAGGCCTTGAGCTTTCAAGCTTTTAACCCAAAAGCCTTCAGGTTCGGCAAAGTGGTGAGGCTCCCTACTACCTGATTGTCCCACCCTACGGTACAGAGTGGATCTGTAATGTTCCGAGCCTGCCAGGAGTACCAACACCCTCTTCGGTCGGTGCCGGCGTCGCACAGAAGCTGCTGGTCTTTGAGCAGTTGCTGTGATTTTAGTTCTCAGTAATGCAGTTTAGGGTTTTAGGGTTAAGGGTTTAGGGTTTAGGTGGTTGGTCGGTTGACTGAGTTGTAGTTGAGTTTGGTTGGACCAAGTGTGGCGAAGCCTCGCCTTCTGCCGGCGACTGTGAGAGTCGAAACCAACATACCATGAGCCCCGATCCCAAATCGAAAACTTTGTCAAACCTCCCACCGCCGTGGGTTGCGTGAAGTTGCGTGTTCTGTGCTTTTTTTGGACCGGCTCACGTTCTCCCCCTCCGAAGCGAGTGCGAATTGCTGCAGCCTCGGAAAGCCAACTTCGCCTAGTTTCCACAACTTGAAGCATCGGCTGAAAGTCTAGTCTATGGCCAATAATGGTACTGGATACTTTGTTCGCACAACCACTCAGGAAGCCGTAAACGCTGAGAAGGGCCCTGGCTCCGGCTCGCGCCGGCAGGCCAAAGGCCTACATCGTGCGTTGCTGCCGGGATCAAGATGAATCATACGGACCCTAGGGCGGTAGGGGGGACGGGGGTAGGGGACTACACTTCCATAAATAGGTCTTGTTAAGTCCTTATTATAGGCATTAAGGCCCCCTACCCCCCTCCCCCCTACCCCCCTAAGGGTCCTTCTGAATGGATCCCCGTCCGTTTTTCGCCAAGCGGGCAATCGGTCGCGGCGGGGACCCGACTAAACCAAGGCGGCAGGTCCCCGAACGTGGCGGAGGACTGTGCCCTCCGAGTGCTGGAAGGTTTAGGGTTTAGGGTTTAGGGGAGTCTCGGGTGGAACTGGACATAGCTGGACATGGCGTCCGGCACTCACGCAGGGACAACACATGCACTTCTGAAGACTTTGCTGTGCTCGTATGTACTATCCCCTTGTCCGAGTGCGTGTTTGGACTGACCGCCCATCGCACACCCATCGCAAACTTCCTATCTCGAGGGAGAAGTTTACATGCAGTATTCTACATCCGTTGTGTCCGCCGCGAGAAGAGGGTCGAGCATACCGTCCGTGTGAGTTTGAGTGGTTGTCTCTTTGGGCAGATGGTCCCGTGCACATTATAACTGATACCGACCCTACTGCGGCCAATGAGCCATGTCGCACCCGAACAATCCTCGCCTGCCGTGTCCTGCGTTGCGAGCGTCCAAACTGTAAGAATAAACCCTCAAACTCCCAAACTCCTAAACCCTGAACCCCTAAACGCCTATCCCAAACCCTGAACCCCTAAACACTGAACCCTATCCCTGAGTCTTGGAAAAGTGCCTGACCCCGGCCTCGCAATCTTATGTAAGTTCCTCGGTTTCGGGTTTAGCGGGGTTTTAGGGTGCAAATTCCCCATTCTGACCTATGCACAGCTCTACTATTTGGGTACCTGGACCTTCGGGCCAGCCTGCCTGTAAGCTTCCAACATCCAAATCCTACCAAACAACAAAAGCCCAAAGAGGTTTGACCTCCGGCTTTCGACCACCGCAGCGGATTTCCGGGAGAGGCGGCTGTCTGCTGCAACCCTCAACCCAAAACCCTAAAACTTGTTTGGGGTTATTGGTCGAAGGTTTAGGGATTCAGAGGTTCAGGGGTAAAGATTAAGGTTTAAAGGGCTTAGAGGTTTTAGGGGCTTGTGCCTGGGCTTTTAAGGTTTGGGATCGACGGTCTGGGGCTTCAGGGCTTGAGGTTAAACTCCCGAACCCCCAAGCTGCAGAGGGTTTTAGGGTCCGTCTCGTAAGTTTGGTTTGGGAGGTTAGAATCCTAAACCTTACTTGGAGGTTCATGGGTAGTTATATATAAGTGGGTTATAAGTAGGGTAACTATAATTAAGCCTTAACCCTAGGGTCCATGTACCCAAATAGTATATACTTTGGCCTTAGAGTACTCCCTACATAGGTACATTGGGCCCAAAGTATATACTATTTGGGTACATGGACCCTTAGGGTAAGCTTCTAAACTAGGGTCTGACTAGTAAGTTTGCTTTCGGAGAGTTCTGAGTTCTAGGGTTCTGTTGGGACCCTGGGTCTTCGGACTCCTAGAGTTGAACCAGGTGCATGTATATCTGGGCTTTGGAGTACCATACTTTAATACTTTTTTCTTAAACTAGGTTCCCCAGTAGTACCCTTTTACCCTTTTTCTTTTTGGGTTCCCCTATTAAAACCGAATAGTAGGAAAAAGGGTACCCTTATTATTAAGGGGCTACTGGGGAACCTAGTAAAGGAACCATTATGAAATAGAAGTTTCTACTTTTTTCTCCCTGGTTACTTAAAAGCCCAGAGATGGGAGGTTACGAGGACTGGGGGTAGCCTTTTCTGGGGTCCTTAGAATAAGGGGCCTACTATCTAGGGTACTGTATTAGGGTCCCATATGTTTTCAGATAGGTATACCATATGTTTATACATATATATACACATAGACGGATAGATGGATCGACCGATAGATCGTTAGATAGACGTAGCGTTTTTCCGGGGTGGCAGAGCTGCATTAAGGGACTTTGCTGGTGTTTGCACTTTTGGGGCTCTCACCTCTGGTCTGGAATGAGCCGATTAAGGTTACAGCAGGGGTTTGCGCTTAAGGGTCGGGTCTCAGTATAGACCATGGGCGGGCTTGTAGGGTGTAGGGATCCATTGCAGCCACCCGCACCCCCTTAAGAACCAGCAGGTCAACCCTCGCATCCATGTTTGCCCTCAAGGAACAGAGGGGCGATCCTATTGAGCAGATACCAAAAACTATGAACCCAGTAATTACTGTATGTAGCCGGGTGAGACCCTCACCACCCTCGCTAAAAAAAGACACCCCAAATGCCTCATAAAGACCCTGGCCCCTGATGGAAAGAAGCTTACGCACACCCGCAGAAACCCAACGAAGCCCTTCCATCAGAACAGTAGCACAGTCCCAGAGAGCCCAATACCCCTTAATTTAGGCATATAGCTTAAATCATAATATGAAGCCCTATATAATTTAAGCCATATTCCTTAGTTAAGGGGTATTGGGCTCTCTGGGGTAGCATGTAGTTGAAGCCTCGACGAGCCCCTGCAACCCTACCTTCACTCTCCCCGAAGCAGTGAGTTGAGGGCTCTACTCCGCAATGCTGTGACCTTAAAGACGGAAAACAAAGACCTTCTTCAGCACGGTGGACGTACGACGACTGAATCAAACACTGCTGAATAGTTCTTCCACATGGCCTACACTGTTTTTACAGTCACAATCCTAGGAAGTCAACCCTTAAATCTGCAACTGTGACAGATCCCGCTGCAGTGGCCTTAGCTTGAAAGCGCCCTTAATGCTGATGCTGCGGCAACCCCCAAACCCGCCAGAACATGCCAGAACCGCACGCTGAATGCAGAAGACTTGCTGCGAGCCTCCTAAGAAGCCGCGAGGCATCCCCACATACCAACCAACCCACCTTGCAGTGCCAGTTAAGCTCCTCCATTCTGAACTGTTTAAGGCCGCAGCATCGGGGCGCTGTCGCAAAAAGTCGATGCCTCGTTGTACAATACATCGACGGGCATTTCAGTTTCAAATTGAGGCGGTCTCGTGGTAATTGCTGTTGCTATCATCTTGAGATGCTACAACTGATGTGACAAAACCTTTTGCGATGCATACGGCAACTATCACACTGCTGCGACGGCACACGGAGCCATTCGTTGCGGTCGTAGGAAGTAATGGTAGTGACGGCGCCGACGACGACTCCAGCCATTGCCAAATGATCTTGCTGCGTACGGTAAGTACCTGTTGCAGATATGTCGACTGCTACAGCTAGTGTTGTTCTTGGCTCCGGTCTGGCTGTTGTGCACATTTCCTGCATTCTCTCGGGGACGGGCGTGCTTGTGTTGAAGTTGTTTTGAATTCATTGTTCGGGTTTAGGCTTAGTTGTCGTTGAGATTTAGGCAGTTGAAGATCGTAAAAAGGACCGCTCGGAATGAGACCTTCAGTTGAGAGGCTGCCTCGTACGTATGTATGCATGTATGTTGCATGTATACACACACTACACATACATAGTTACTAAGCTATTTACTTGCATACATGCATACATACATACGTACATACATACATACAGATACAAGCAAGTGAATACTAGTAGAGCAAGAAGTATGTGGTCGTACACATGTAACACACATGTATATACACATGCATATATATATAGAGAGAGAGACATCTACATGCATTCGTATATATATATATATACACACACATATATATATATACACGTATATGTGTGTGTATGCACCTGCAGATGTATTGTAATTATATATTCTCTGAGCCTAGGAGCCTAGGAGCCTGGTCTGGCAGTGTCCTACGCAAGGCTTACCGCGGCGCCGGGCAGCCGCTGGCGAACGGGCCGAAAGGTCGGCAGCGTCCTGTCCGGGAAGGGGAGAGTGCTATGTGGCACCTTGGGTTTAGGGGTTTAGGGTTTGAGGGTTTAGGGTTTAGGGATTCTAGGGTTTAGGGTTCCTTATTTGCTACTGTAGAGGCCTCAATGACTCAAAGACTCAAAAAATTACCTATACTATTTTGGGGGTTCCTTATTATAATTGTAGTATAATAATGGGCCACGAAACCCTGTTCTAATTATTGAGGCCCCTAGAGTATGGTTTGCACCATAGAAATATAGATTCTCTAGTTTACTTCTTAAAACTCCCAAGCAGCCCGAAACCGAGCTTCGAAATGATGCCTGCCCCACAAATGTGTAGAGATCCGTAACTCTGCTGAAACCTCGACGTGGATGCCAATCTTTGCAGCAAGGGCTCCTTTTGATGTCTTTACAGTTGAGAGGCTTGACCCCCCGACTTGTGCAAAACATTGATAGAGGGGTTCTAATAAGTAGAAGTAATATCCCTTACAGTCCCAATACTATATAACTGTAACTATACCCCCCTCCAAGGCCCCAATTCTCATTATTGAGGCCCATATAGGAGCCATTTTTATTTGTACAAAACCGTAGAACAGAGAACCCTACTCCAATTATTGTGGCCCCTATACAAAGTTGCGTCTAAGTATGTGACTGTCAACTCATCTCTGCTTCGAGCCTGCATCAGCCAAACCTTGCAAAAGAGGGTGTATAGTTTAGGGCCTAACCAGCGTTGAGAGTCCAGTCACCCGTGCTAAACCCTGAACCGCTAAACTGGGTTACAAAATACCCTAAGGCTCCAAAGTAGTTCCTTTTGGGGTAGTATATTGGAGTCCCTAACCAAAAAAAAGGGGACACCCAAAAAGGAACTACTTTGGAGCCCCTGGGTACTGGCTGTGCGTGTAGAAAAGCCTGCAGGCTTCAGGCTTCACATCAACACTTCAGGGCGTAAAGTTGCAGCGCGAGTTTGAAGTGGCCCCCCCAAATTCTCGCATCTCGCGCCCCTACGCCCTGGGGTTAGAGTTTAGGGGTTCTGAGTTTAGGACTGTGATGCAAGGATTTGGCTAGTCCCCAAGCCCAGTGGCCAAAAAGGACTGTTCTACCTTCAGCCGATTACGACGATATGCGTGCAGAGTTACCCAGGACGCGGCCGCCATCGGACCTGCACTGATACACCCAGCCGGTGCACCTAATGCAGTAGATCATTATGCTTACGCAGGAACTGCAAAAAATCGACAAAAGCTGTCAAAACCCAAATCTGATTCCTGTGCTTGGAACTTCAACTATCGAAGACCCCGGTTTAGGGTTTAGGGTTTAGGGCCACCATGGCTCCTTCACCTGAAGCAGGTTGCCAGTTCGTCTACGCCAAGGTTGCCGGCATTAGGAAATTGATTGCTTGGACAGAAGCCCCCCCTTCCTCGCCCCCCGCCGCACCCCAAGCGTTCGTCAATATAGAGCTCAGTTAGCCGCGGCTGAAAATCTTCAAATCCCTGTCCAGAGGTACTGGGTGCTTTCCCGACTTCGGGTTCAATTCAGGGCTGTCGGGTTGGGTTGAGGAGGCTGTTTTTTCTTGCTCGCATTCCATTAGCTTCATCCTTGCGGTCGGCTTTTGATCTAGTTTTGGCCCTCAGTTCAGACTGTCAAGCCGTGGGCACGGCGCTACCGTAGGCATCATCTTCTTTCGGCCACTTAGATAGCCGTCACAACCACCGCCAACATGACCATGTAATGTTGATCTCCATGGTAATAGTCGCAATAAGTCATATGAGTCATAACCATCACCGTCATCATCATCATCATCTTCAACATCATTGTTACCGTCGCCGCCATCATATTCATCATCTTTGATCCTGCACATCATCATCATCATCGCAGTCGTTGTCGTTACTTCCATCATCATTAGTATCATCTTCGGACCAGTAGCATGGTCCGCGACATCAGCCTCGTTACCACTGTTTTCGCCCTCTGCGACGCAGGAGTTTCACAAGTTAGAGGACGCTTATACAGACCTTAACTGTCAATATCCTCCATACTACTCCCCGCTGCTCGAGCCTAACACGCCCTTACCGAAAAGTCTGAACTCTCATCAAGTGCAGAGATGCCCTGCGGGACCGATCCAAGAACCAAAGCCATCTTCAGACTTTTTTCCCCAAGACTGGTGCCTGGATTAATGCACAGAGGGTTTTGGTTTAAGGGTTAAGGGTTTCATACACTGAATCCACGCAGCAACCTGGGAGATAGATTCGATAAGTCATTAGTTCGCCGCTGTTCCTCGACACTTCACACGGTCTGGCCGATGTATGGCCTAGAATGCAGTCTCTGATGGCTCTTAGGAAATATGCGGATGCCCCACGAAATGTTGAGCCTGGTTTAGCTACAACGAGGCCGGCCCGATGATATGAGCGAGCTGATACACTCAATAGCCCTCAAACTCAGCTTTGCTTTCACCCTAAACCCTTATCAAACTGTAAACCCAATGCCTCGAACCTTAGCCCCTAAACCTTGTGGGTGATGGATTAGTGGAAGTGTACCGCATGGGAACTGCCAAATATTATCTTGAGATCCCGGCCAAGCGAGTCGTTCAAGCGAGGTTCAGCATTGCAGGGGGCCAAAATCAACCCAAACCCTCAACCCTGCACCCCATGTGTCCTCGTTTCAGGAGCACTGGCTCAAGTTTGAGTAACCTCTCAGCCGCTGAATTCAATGCAACAACCGTGACCCCCGATGGAACTGGCTGGCACAAATCTAGCCTTGATGGGCCCCAACAGGACGATTGTCATCTAATGTCGGGACAGCCTCTGACTTAATGAATGCGCATAAATCTTTTAATATGCAGCCCCTATAATATCCGGTGCATTCCTCAATCAGGGAGATATTTTGCTCTGTGGGTAATTAATACTTATTTCCCCTTGCATTCCTTAGTATAGACATGCTGTAACTAATATTACGCTCAGAAGCCCTACTTGCAGTTATTGAGGCCCCGGTGCTGTAGGGTTTTACCTATAGTTTCCATTGTAGTTCCTTTTTTGCTTAGCTGCTTGTATATTATGGGGTCCTAACGGCGCTGAGACACGAGGTAGGGCTGAATTGACTTGGGAAGGTCCCGTCGGGATCTGGAACTCGTGCCGTCATGTTGGACTCGCATTCCCTAAGGTCCCTGCACCTTGCTAGTGATTCTAGTGTGTACTTAGGCCTCAAAAGGGGTTCTCGCAAAGCAGGTACTCTATGGGTGCACGGGCCCTTACAGTTCGATTTTTTGAGCGGTTTGAGCACCTGTCTAGCAAGCCTGCCTTTGGCCGCTGCTCCAGGATGTTCTTTGCTCTCCCAATCCCCAGGAACCAGAAAACGCTTTCAGATGTGTCGAGCTCGCCTTCAGTTCCGGGGCATTGCTTGCTGAATAAATATAGCTGAGGTTTCCTTTGTATTTCATGTTGTCAGCCTGCCATGGCCTTTAGTTTGGGGGCATTTCGGGTGATTCAGGCCCTGTATATACCCTCTGTAACCATAAATCAGGGTGTTGGCTGGTTGAGCTTCTGTTGACCTGAAATAAGATCCCTGGCAGGACGTGGCCCAATATGAGCCTTGTCGGCACCTAACCCGAAACCCTAAACCCTGGAAGCCTATTCCCTAAAGCCCTAAGGCTCCTTATTGTAGTTTACTATAAAGGAGCTATTTACTAAGGATCCTGCTGAGCAAGGATGCCTTCCTACATGGGTAGTTCTCTAAATGGGGAGCTAAAAGCTCATCCTAATCTAGAGAACTGTGCACATGCAAGTTGAGCCCCGCAGCTTTGGTAGGGCCGAGTGTCCAGGTGATTGCTCTCTGACACCCGAAGTGGCTCACTGTAGACCCACATGTGCATGTCATGGAAAGTCTTTGTCAACATCCAATCCGTAAACCTCAAACCCCAAATCTCAGCCTGCAGGCAGGTACCGTTGCTACTCCCTCGCCCTTCCCTCATCACTAAAAACCCGTAATTTTTAGCAATATTGGGACCTGCTTGCATGCTTACAAATATCATTCCGTCATAGTGATATTATAACACACGCACCAAACAACCTCTAGACAATTCCACTAAGGTCCCTGTAATGACCCCACTAGCGTCTGCACATCAATACATGGTTTTAAGGGTTTAAGGGCTTGGCGATGTCCCGGCATAAGGCCGGCAGTTTCGTACGCCCGAACGACCAGAAGTAAGAGCGGTTCTATTCAGCCACCGCAACAGCACGTTGCAGTGGAATTGTGGTGTTGTTGATGACGATGATGATAAGGTCAGGAAGGAGATGATTAGCAATAGCAGTATGAGCAATGTTATGCTGATGATGGCGATGGGCAAAACCACAGCCAAAGTGCTGCAACAGATGTTGTGTTTGGGCTGGGAGCTTGAGTCTTTCCGTGGAGGGGTGTAGTTTACTTTATGAAAGTTTACTCAACAATAGGGGCCTTAATCTAGACGCTTCTTAGAGGTTCATGGGTAGTTATCTAAACCCTATAAACCCTAAACCCTAAAGTGTCCAAAGACCGTTTCTTTCCGAGGAACTACCAGTGGAGCCAGGCAGCTGCTATCCAGATGAACCAGCAGGCGGGCGAATCGGTTTAGGGTTTAGAGAGAGAGGGTCTAGGGTTTTAGGGCTTGGGGTTTTGGGGTTAGGGTTAGGGTTTTCCAAGTCCCGAAAATACGCATCAACTCCTAAGCTATGACCTAACACTTGCAGGCGGAACCCCCCGACCTGAGCCTTACTTCGCAGAACCTGCCGTGCTTGCTGTGGCTTGTGATGTGGGAGCCAAAAACATTCCACACCCCAATCCATCGAGCGGACCCCTACGGTCTGTCACATGAAGCCTTGTAGGCACATCCTGAACATAGCAGCATAAACCCGTGCTTGAGGTCCAATGCTTACATTTCGTTGCAGGCATGTATTAACTCCAAAGCCCTTCAATATAGACTATTGAAGCCCACTCCCGGGTAAGTAACTTAATCAATCTTGAGGACAGTGTTGTTGTTGGTGGTGGTGCTGGTGCTGGTGCTGTTGGTTGTGGGCTGTTCACTGTTGGATGTTGGCTGTTGGCTGTTGGCTGTTGCTGTTGTTGGCTGTTGGTGTTGACTGTTGTTGTTCTTGTTGTTGCAGTTGTTGGTGGTGGTACTGGTGCTGGTGCTGTGGGCTGTTGGCTGTTGCCGTTGTTGGCTGTTGGTGTTGGCTGTTGTTGTTGTTGTTGCAGTTGTTGGTGGTGGTGCTGGTGCTGTTGGCTGTTCGCTGTTGGCTGTTCACTGTTGGATGTTGGCTGTTGCTGTTGTTGGCTGTTGGTGTTGGCTGTTGTTGTTGTTGCAGTTGTTGGTGGTCATGCTGGTGCTGTTGGCTGTTCGCTGTTGGCTGTTGACTGTTCACTGTTGGATGTTGGCTGTTGGCTGTTGCTGTTGTTGGCTGTTGGTGTTGGCTGTTGTTGTTGTTGCAGTTGTTGTTGTTGGTGGTGGTGGTGGTGGTAGCGGTGGCGGTGGTGGTGCTGCTGCTGCTGCTGTTGCTGTTGGCTGTTGATGTTGCCTTTGCCTGTTGGCTGTTGGTGTTGGTGTTGGCTGTTGTTGTTGCTGGTGTTGGTGGTGAGGGTGGTGTTGCTGCTGCTGTTGGCTGTTGCTGTTGCCTTTGCCTGTTGGCTGTTGGTGTTGGCGTTGGCTGCTGTTGTTGTTGGTGGTGGCGTTGCTGTTAGTGTTGGCGGCTGTTGTTGTTGTTGTTGTTGCTGCTGCTGCTGCTGGTGGTGGTGATGGTGTGGGGGTGGTGGTGCTGCTGCTGCTGCTGCTGCTGTTGCTGGTGCTGGTGCTGTTGCTGTTGCTGTTGCTGCTGTTGTTGTTGTTGTTTGCTAGTGCGACGATGAAAGCGGGATATCAAGCACCATAGGTTCTAAAGCGCGATCTCTCTGCCTCTAGGCCCCTAATCTCTATCGGTAAAACCAAACAGAAGCTGCCTGCCAGATGAATGCGGTCAGCAGCTTGCAGCAACAAATGGCGTCGCTGCTGGCCTGAGAGTATATAGTATGTATAGTATATAGGTCGGGGCAATTAGAGGGCGTGACAGGCTGATGCACTGGGCAAAAACTATTGTTTTGGGTTATAGGCTCTATAGCTATGCGGCTTTCAGTGCTTCTGAAGCCGCCACATGTCGGACTTGCCTGATGGCAGTTCTTAGATTGCGAACGTCACTAGAAACTCTGTAATCCGACGCAGTGGAAAGTGTTCAGGGTTTGGGCTTTGGTGGTCATGCACCACGGAGAGGGTAGCTTTGCGGGGGCCCGAGCAAGATCCCAAGCAGACGTTGGTGAGAAGGCGTGGCCTTTCCATGAAAGCCCACATAATATAGGGGCCTAAACTGGGATTTGGAGTACCATACTTTATGAGCTGTGTTTCAACTTGTAGTTTCTTTCATGTGACAACACGTTACCTAACTCTGTCATGCATTGCTCCCTAGTGCTGCGCACCCCCCCCACCCTGGTGACAGTGGGAGAGGCTTGAGGAACTCAAGCCAGGCGCGCACTTGTGCCTCGTGTTCCTGGAAAGGGCTAAACGATCTGAAAGAAATACTTTTGTCGTAAAGGAACCATTATGAGATAAAAGTTTATACTTTTTAAAAGCCCAGTAAATATTTACCAATACTATTTTGGCGCTTCATTATTAGAAATATCGTATAATATACCCCAAAGCCCTATTCAAATTATGAAGGCCCCTACATTAAGCCCACCCGACCCCGAGCATACAGGTCAATAAATAAATCATTGTAAGGCATGTGCAGACGGCAAACTGCTAGTAACCAGTTCACCTCGAACCCTTAACTCCAAAAGGCGCAACACCTAAAGCCCTAAAGACACTTTACCCCCAATTCCCTACAACGAGGTTCAACATGGTAGATCCCATGTTGCCGCATCAGCAGATGCGGGAACAGCAGAACATGGCCTCGCAGATCGAGACAGCACTGCAGGAATCTTGGTTTGGTGTCGGCTTGATCCCTTTCGAAGTGTATAATATGCTGCAAAGTATTACCATGTACGTATGTTCTTTGATGCAAAAGTTAAGTATAGTATACAGTATACATGTATATATACACACATGTATATGTGTCTTCGTAGTCAGGTCATTAATGGTCATTTGGGTCAGACGTGTTATTCCGTTAGTCAGTATTTACCCAAGCTGGAGCTACCGGACCAGATCTGTCAGCTGCTTCTATCTTCTTCTCGTCTCCACTCTTAGGGTTCATAGGATTTAGTGAAGCATCGGGAATCTTCGTGCGTACTAGAGGGGCCTTAATAATTTTAGTAATTAGAATAGGGTTTTGGGGTCCATTGTACACTAACGAGAATAAGGAACCACCAAAATAGTATAGCTAATTATTAAGGCCCCTATATTAGGTGATCAACCTAGCTGCCTGCTTGCCGGTCTGGTCTCATTCTAGCCTCTCTTCTTCGGAACCCTCAACCCTACAAGCCATATAGCACTCCTATAGCGATAGCGGATCGCGGGACTTTAGCAAACCCTAAACCCCCTGAAGCCCTGAGCCCTCACCCTGAACAGCCCGAAAGCCTGAACTCTACAACGCTGCCCAAACCCTACACCCTAAACCCGAGGCCCTTAACTCCTAAACCCTATAAACCTTGTCCTCCTAAACCCAAGTCCTTTGCGGCCTTGCGAAGTAGGAGGCGAAACTGTAGAAGCCTTAAATGCTAAGGCCCTAATATAGGGGCCTGAATAATTACCAATACTATTTAGGGGGGTTCCTTATTATAAGTATAGTATAATGGGCCCCAAAACCCTATTCTAATTATTGAGGCCCCTAAATTAGGCTCCCAGCCCTTAGGCCGTAGATCCCCTGAACTCTCAACGCTATACTGGCATCGCAGGGACTTGTGCTTTGTGTGGGGCTTCAGTTTTGGCTAGGATTTGTGAACCCAGACCCTTACTTGCGGAATATTTACCTTAAAGCGTATAAGGGAACCTACTATGTATTCCTTAATGAAAGGATTTTGGAAGGTCTGGGGGCTTCCGTTTTGGCTATTGCTTTTGAAGTGCATGGCTGCCCTTGCCTCTACCCGCAACCCCGGAAAGACGCGCACAGCAACCCCAGCCTCAAACCGCAGAATCGTAGAATCCTTAATCTTGAAAGTCTCCAAAGCCCCAACGCCGCGCCTGAAACCCTAAACCCTAAACAGCTCTGAAGCGGAATGCGCCAACGCCAAAACCGGCTTCAGGATGTCAGCAGAATGACTCGGCCCACACCGCAGGAGTTGGGCAAGCAGAGTTTAGGGTTTAGCGTGTCCCTCCCCAGGCCTAGGAAACTCCAAATCCTACATGTCATGCTGCATTAAGCCTTCCATCCGTCATGATGGGTGCTGAGGGCTGGCCATGTCTGGTCCAAAACCCGCCCTGAACCGAATCCGTTGACTTCGAGGCAGGGCTTTCTAGAACCACGGTATTAGTATATGCTTCGGTACTTTGGGGCCCAAGTAACTAAGTATATACTGTTTGGGTATATGGACCTGTAGGGTAACACTGAACAAAGCATGGACCCGAAAACGCCTAAGGCCAAAGCCGGCGGAAGGGCTTATGATGTCTTCAGTTATTCGGAGTGCCATTGTCCTCTGACATGATCTCTGGATGTCAGTGCGCCCGCCAGATTTGCAGGAGATGACAGCCTTCAAGGAGTGCATCACCAAGCTCCAGGAGCCGGGTGAGCTTACTTAAGGTTCAGGCTTTTGCAAGGCACGGAGCAGGGTATGTATGTGTGCATGTACGTACGTAGGTATGTATGTAGGTATGTATGTATGTATTTATACACGTATATGCACACATACACACAGTGCATACGGTACATATACGGCTACATACACAGACCGGGGCAGGCCAGGCCAGACCAGACCGTACCACAGCACACCAGTCCATACGATACCGCGGCGCCATGCATACATAATATAGGGGCCTAAAAAAAATTACCTATACCATTTCAGGGGTTCCTTACCATAAATATAGTATACTGGCCCCCAAAAACCCTATTCTAATTATTCAGGCCCTTGTAGCATGTCGACATACATGTCAAGCGCTGGACCCAGGGTTTTAGGGTTTCAGAGCTTACCTGTGGATCCAAAAACCTACCGTTTTAAGGGTTCGACCCTCTATTTAAGGGGTCAGAACCTACTATTTTGTAGGGTTTGGGGCCACAGGTAGGGTTTAGGAGATCAAGAATTTACGACCTTGTTGAGGTATCCACGCTCAACCCCAAGCCCTGGAGCCACTTGCCTTAACCGTTCAACACCCACCTGTTTAAGCATACATATCCTATGTATACATATATATATATGTATATATGTATCTATCTGTGTATTTATATATATATATATACATATTTATGTGTATATATATATATATATATGTACACATATGTAATTATAAATATACGTACGTTTACATATGTAGCAGAACAACGAGTCGGGTTTTCCCAGGTCCTCTAAGACCCAGCCGTCGGCCTTCAGAAGTTTCGCATTCCCATTGTTCTATCAGATCCTGCATTGCAGCAGAAAGGGTCTAGGGTTTAGGGAATTACATAGTCTTCCGCTTGTTTGCACTGCCGTGCAAGTTTTCGGTGTAGAGGAGATTGTGCGGAAGCTGGGCAATGAGTGGAAGGTGCGGCATGACGGTCAACTTGCATCGCATCCGTTGGCTTTGGACAAACTTTTTGCTCAGACCCTGAACATGAAACCCGTCAAACCCAGGCCTGCGACCGTAGCTGCCTGTGAGTTTGTGACATTCTGTGGCCGTCGGGCTTGGAATGACCCCTGGAACTGCGAGACTCGCGCGATTAGCGTTTCAGGGCTTTTCGTTTGCAAGTGTCTGCTCGGGTTTAGGCTGCCGCGTGAGACGTGCTTCGAGCCCCGTAACTGGCATGTGTGTGAATTGTCGTTGAAGCTTGGGCAGCGCGGTTCATGGACACATCAAGATGTCTTGGTCTGCTGGATGAAGTGTGCTGGAACGCCGAGTTTGCCAATGCACAGGCAACTTTTATCGTTTTGAGGGAGTGGCAGCAAGTGAATGTTCAGTCAAGTGCGGTCAAGCTCTGTCACAGTATCACGTCGCTGTGATCACGAGGCTTCACTGTAAACCTTAAAATCGCAAGCTGAGCAGAGCAATGGCCAAGTTGCCTCACTGATGCCTCGATACTCAAATACTCGGACACCTCGCCCGACTTGTTCAAGTTGCCTGAAGCACAACACCCTAGACCCCAAAGCCGTAAAACCATCTTAGAAGCTGTGTTTTGTGTTTATATAATCTTACCATAATTGAATCGGTTCACCTTTTTCGGGCTAGGTACTCAGCCCCTAAGTTAGAAAGCCCGATAGCAATACCGAAACAAACTCTTCCTGTAGCCGAAAAACCTGCGATTTTGATGTTCCTCAGTATGATTTCTATGTATGACACCTCAAAATTGTGGTTTTTTCGGGCCATTTGCTATCCAACCACAGGAAATCGCATCAACCACAGTAATACTGTTCTATTATATAGGTATTTAGGACAGTTAAGGGCATCATAGAACATCGTATCAACAACCTCAACCCGGTCGTGCGAAGGTGGCACCCTTCGGCTCGGCAGAGAACGGTTTTGGCTCGACGCTTCACTATTTATCGTGGTTTAAATGGGGTTTAGGGTTCTTTTGAAGGGTTTCGGGTTTTAGGGTTTAGGGTTTTCTAGGGTAACGGTTAAGTTAAAGTTTAAAGGAGTTTAGGTTTCTTGTAAAGGGTTTGGGTTTAGGGTTTCAATGGGCTTGGGTTTAGGCTGTTTAAACGAGTTTAGGGTTTTAGGGTTTACGGTTTCGTGGGCTATACCCTTTACAAGGTTAAGGATCGTTTAGAGTTGAGGGTTTTAGGGCTTCGAGTTTGGTGGTTGCAATTTGGAGGGTCAAGGGCTGCTTGACAGTTTCTGCCAGGGCTACTGTGGGGTTTCAAAGCGTCAGGGATCCCCTCGAGGTTTTACACACAGTTCCCTCATATTTAAGGCTGTCTAGTAAGAGTTCCTAGCTACTATAAGGATTCTAAAGAGCCTTATTGCGTTCAAGGTCTCCGAACAGGTGTGTGACATGGATGCTTTCTACAGCGGCTTTACAGCGGGGTATTTGGGGCTGCGGGATCTTACGGGGCTTTTGGTTTGAGGGTTTAGGGTTCGCGCTGGGAAGCGTTTGGGGTTGTAGGTTTGGGGTAGTTTAAGGCTTAGGGCCCCGGAGGTTTTTGGGTGTAAAGTTTAAAGGCCTAGCATTGGGGAATTGGGATGTCGGGGTAATCCAACACAGGGTTCTAGGGGTTAGCACTGGTTTAGCGCCCTTTAGCTTTTCCGGCTGCATTTGAACGGTCCGCAAGCAGCTGGATCTCTCGCACGACAGTTCTCTGTATGGCAATCAGTTCGTCAATATTCCGGAGTTCTTGTCTCGTGATGCTCAAGGCTCTAGGGTTTTTATAGGGTTTAGGGTCTTGGGTCCAGGCGTAGCCGTTGTGGTATGTAGTATGAGGGTGGTGCTTGTAATGTGCTGCTTTGGCTCATGTTTTCACGTCATCCAAATAGCTCCATCGCACACCCAAATTTAAAGGTGGTCGGAACACGTTTGAGCATGTCAGGTCCTAGACGGCTTATAGGCTGCCGGCATGCGACGGACGCTGTTATCTCAACGCGCTTTTTTGCCTGCCTATGCCTGTAACCCAAATTCTGGCCTTCGCATCATAGCCGCGAGCCCACCAAAGTTTCAGAAGGATATTATCGAGTATGCACCGAGCTTTGTGCTTGCTTCTTTAGCATCGGCTTCAACCCCCAAACCCTTAACCCTAAGCTGTTAACCCTTAACCATAAAACTCTTAACACTTAACCCTAAACCCTTAACCCTTAACCGTAAGATCCTTAAGCCTAAAACCCCCAAGCCTTAATCCCTACTCCCTATAAGCCTTTAAACCCTAACAACAAGGGCCTTGTGAGGTCGCGGCAAGTCACCAACAAAGTCTCTGGATGCCTCAGAACCCAGAGACTCCAATATCCATGAATTAAGGAATAGATATACCTTATACATCATATTCGGGATCCTACTATGATTTTAGGTATATTTATTTTAGTTCCCTTATATAAGTTGTCATAGATCCCTTTAAGGAACCCTGAGGTATCTTCCTTGCTCAAGGGATCTTGGAGTCTCTGGGAAGCTTCCGCGAAATGCCAGGAAAGGATCTGATCTGGACGTAACCTGCACCTTGATCTGCGAATCGCTTCGAAGATCTTTAGGGTTTAGGGTTCCCTAAACCCTAAAAGGTTTCCCTAAACCCTAAACCCTAAACCGCCTCGAGGATCCTAAGTACCTTTCAGGTGCATACCGTACACAACCTATAAGCGTAATTCCGCCCATAGAAGCGCATTTCTACTTGGTGGGTTCCTATAGGGTGCTTTGGGACGGTGAATGGCACGAGGCCTTGCCTGGTCGCCCTTTCAGAAAGTAAGGTTGGGTTTAAGGTCTAGGTAGGGTTAAGGAACTTGGCGTTTGTTAAAGATTTGCTGTGCATGTTTGTGTGCCTATACTTGCCTACACGGTCCGGGCGGATGACGGGATACGGCATGCTTTACTTGGATTAACCTGAGCATCCATCTAGGCCTGCATCATCCTGCATCTAGGGGCTTTCCGTGTTTGGGGTGTATCATACCATACAGCCTTGATTTCCAAACATGCGTATTCTGAGAGACGCAAGCCGAAAACTGTACACTCAGAAACAGGACGCTTCGAATGTCCAAGCCCCGGACACATGGACCGGTACAGAGGAGTTTTGGACGTGTGCCTGTGAAGTTGTGGAGGCTACCACACCGCGGTCAGCGCACAGGACAGCCACCGTGCGGTTCAGGAATTAAAGCTGACACCCGGCTGAAAAGATTGTTCATGGGTTCTCAGATCACGCCGTGGAGTACAGAAACTTGACCTTGTAGACTACATATGGTAGGTGTGGCAGCTCAAACGTACCCGGTCTGCAAGCAATCTGGTTTGATTAGCTTCCAGCTTAAAGTCTTAAGTTAGGAAGACTTACAGGTGACTGATGTCCCCGGATGTTTGCGTGTCCTCTTTGTACAGCCCCGCGACTTGTTCTGGCTTTTACCACCATTCCTGGCTGAAGTGTGGTGTTTTGCAGTTTGGAGCTTTAGTCGTGCTGCGAACTGCAACCTTGCGATATTGAAGAGGAAGACCTGACACGTGGCAACTTGCGTGCTAGTGAGCTGTGTTTCTTGAAAGTCTTCGTGCATGACTGCACTCCAAGCCCAAAGCCATCGATCTCTCACCCAAAACAGAGAGAGGAAGGAGACCGAGAGATCTAGTTGGAGTTTTACTTAGATTTCGCAATGCGCTGAGACAAATGGTCCGGGTTTGCAGCCTAGAGCTTTTCAGGAGAAATCAGGGTCGAGTTGCTAGATGCATTAGATGCTGACCTGAGCCGGCTGTCTTTTTTCAGCAGCTTCTGGGGCCAAGCTACAGCATAGATCCGAGCCTTCTCCTTCTTTGGGCCATGTCCGCCACATGTACAGAGACTTTGCCCGGCCTGAGGGGATCGAACTCACGGTCTCCCCGTCCCAACAGCATCGGACTCAGCCGCTCCCGCACCTTCGGGCTCGACGACCCGTTCGACCCGAGATCCGGAGCTCTTGGTGAAGGTTCCGGGGTACCCCCCGGCCGCCTCTTGCTGGAGGATCGGATGGCTCCCTTGCCCTCCCTCTGCCTCGTGATGTACTCCGGGTTCTTGGCAACTTTGGCCCTAGACATTGTGGTCACGACGGCCGACGAGTATTCCAAAAGACTCGGGGCAGGGGCGATGTTCAGCGGACTGGTCATGGCGTTGACACCGCTTCTCCAGGGCTTGGTCGGGGTCCCTCTCAACCGTTGGATGTTGAAATCAGCTTCGATGAAGACCGTGTTTATTCTGATGGCTGCTGGCATGGTTGTAGGAAACATCATCTATGCTCTTGCGGGGCTCATGCACTCCAAGCAGGCTGTCCTTTTTGCGCGTGCTCTTATTGGCATCTGCCAGTTTCAACTGGGTCCGCCAATCTACATTGCCGACGCTGTTGGCGTCAAGAAACGGACGCCCGTGATGTTTGTGTACTCTGCGGTGGCTACTTTGGGGCTGGCGGCGGCTCCAGCCATTTGTGGCTTGCTGGAAACCTTTCTGCATGAGCTGCGGATTCATAACTTGGTGTTGGACTCAGATACCGCCCCCGGTTGGTTCATGGCCATTGTGTATTTCTCCTACTTGTTGAAGGTGGTCTTCTTTTTCGAGAACCCGGAGGAAGCGCCCTCGCAGGAACCCAGTCCTGGTCCTGCAGAATCCCCAGTCGAGAAGCGAGAATCATTATGGACGACTGGGTTTCTTTTATGCCTGTTGGCAGGGTTTGCGAGCACTATGACAAACATCGGATGCATCGTCTATTTCACACAACTTTCCCAGCACACCTGGCGCTGGAACTTGGCCCTTAGCTCGTGGGGTCTAGCAGGGCTGATGGCAATCGTCTGCGTCGTTTCTCTGGGAAGCAGCCGGCTTGTGAAACTCGTGGAAGACAGGAAGGGCCTCCAGCTGAGCTCATTATTAACTGCCATTTTCTCCATACTTGCCTTCCAGTACATGCCGAGCTGGTCCGCAGCAACGATCGCTCTTACATTCGTTGGTTTGTTGCTCATCCTGAGTGCGAGCAGTGTGGTCAAGAACTATGCATATGCGCTCACGCCGAAGATCGTGGCACCTCTCATGAAGGATCGGGCCGCATCGTGGCTCATGCTGGCGCTCACTTTGGGTCGAGGTGTCGGCGCACAAGTTGGAGTGTTGTTCACCCCGGTCTCCTTTGCAGTTACCATGCTGGGCACATATCTTTTGCTGTTTGCTCTTGTTTCTGTCTTCCGATCGCGAATGAAGCAGCATGCCAAGGCCGTCTAGGGCTGTTGCCCCAGGTCTTGGCGGTCTTGGAAAGTGCTTCTTCTGTTATTGTGCCGCAAGCGGCTGTTAATCACATACTTCCACATGTTCCAAATGCGGTCAGACTGAGCCAACCATGTCAGAAGAAGCCACCAGGGAAGGTGCTCGCATCACGAGTGCCTTGTAGGATCCTTGTTGAAAAAATTCTTTTGGGATCCACAAAGGGACCCGAATTGGGGCAACTGCCCAGAGTGACGGCATGAAATCTCGGATTTGCGTGGCCGGAGTGGCACGCCAGCTCTGTCGGCCAGCATTGGGGCCCCATGGACATGCACAGAGGTCCGCTGCCCTACTTGCGAAATGAGGATTATACAGTGCTCATGCGGCATCACCTCCTCCTGCCACGCATGTCAAAAGCACCGTAGCTGCTTGCATGCGCTGCCTTGGAGAGACCCTTTGGCAACACCTAGTAGGATGAAGAAATACCACCATCATCGGTATGACAGCTCAGGAAACCCTTCACAACAGGCCATGCAGGACGAAGGGGAGGTTCCAAACCCTCGGCTGAGAAATGACAGTACCTCTCCTGCTAGACAGCAGAGAGCCATTGAGGAATTTTACCAATGTAGAGGCCTGCCTGAATAACTATGGTACTGCCGTCTTGCCTAGGACCCCTTGGCAGGCAACACAAACCCTAAGGGTCCATGTACCCCAATAGCAGATACTTTAGCCCTAAAGTACTTAATTAAATCGGGACTACGTTAAGGCCAAATTCCATGGATACATGGACCCTTAATTAAACCCTAAAGCACATAGAGCCCTTACAGAACCCTTATGGTAACCCTTAAAGGATCCTTGTTTGGGAGTTTCCGTGAATAGGGGGCCCGAATATAGTACCCTTAATAGTAGGATCCTTATCATAAGGATCCCATAATAAGGTACCCTAATTTGCGGAAACTCCCTTAAAGGATCCTTATTTGGGTACATTATAGAACCCTTATGGTAACCCTTAAAGGATCCCTATTTGGGTACATGGACCCTTGGGGGCAAAGAGCCTCATTTAAGGAGCTTGGCTCCGCTCATTCAGAACGAGCCACGCTTTCGGATCATCGAGGTGCCTTTTGCTGTAGGGTTTAGAGTTTAGGGTTTAGGGTTTCGAGTTTAGGGTTGAGAGTTTAGGGTTTAAAGTTTAGGGTTTAGGGTGTAGAGTTTAGGGTTTGGGGTTTAGGAGAAGGTTTCGGTATGAGGGTTTAGGGTTTAGGGCTCTCAAGACCGATTGCAGGTCGTAGACTGGCTAGACTTGAGTCCAGTAGCAAAAAGGGCCTGGGAGTCTCTGCAGGGTTTCATCCGGTTTACAGTGAACCCCAGAAAGTTGGAACATAGATTTAGGATGATTCATGCTGGGATTCCCTATACTTTACTTTAAGGGCAGGAGGCTAATGATGTTCCAACTTTCTGGCTTCTACTGNACAGTGAACCCCAGAAAGTTGGAACATAGATTTAGGATGATTCATGCTGGGATTCCCTATACTTTACTTTAAGGGCAGGAGGCTAATGATGTTCCAACTTTCTGGCTTCTACTGTAGGTTTTTCGAGGAGTGTTTACAGGGTTTCGGCAGGGCTTGGGGTTCTCTTTGCAAGGGGTCCAACACTTCTACTGTAGGTGGGCATCACCCTAAACCCTAAACCCAGGGAAAAAATACCCAGAGGGTCCAAGTACTCCCTATTATAGGACTTTAGGGCCTTTTTAGGTACCAAAAACCATAAATAAGGACTATTTGGGTCCTTAGGGATAGTATCGGGGCATTCTTGTGCGTGCGGGTGGCCTCCATTGTGTTGTTCAGTATTGGCTCCTCGCACACGAGTGTGTCGCGGGTCGTGTAAGCCCTGCCAACTAGAGTAACTAGAATGCACGTGCAGAGACATGTAACTTGTCTTGATTCCCTGAACCAGAAGCTGCAGGGTGTTTGCCGTTTACGGCTTTTGCTGATGTTGTGTGACATGTTCAAGCGTTCTGCATCATTCGTGGGCTATTCATAAACTACAGGAGTTGTGTATGATACTTCCTCCAGGGTGCCTGCCTCATTGACTCCTGAGATGTATGCGCCATAAGCACTTGGACTCCACATTGAAGCGTAACTGACAATTCTCTCCAGTGCTACGCTCTTCGCCAATAGCTGTTTCGCTGGACATTCCATGTCGATGAAAATCTTGGCATAGATCCTGAGAGCTTTTCGCACAATGTGAAGCCAACCTAACTCCAGAACTCTAGTACTACCCTAAACCCCTAGACCCTAAGCCCCAAGCCTGCATTGTGGGAGCGTGCGAGTCGAAACCCTAAGCCCTAAACCCCTAAACCCCAAGCTCAGATGGTTGGGCAGACATAAACAGGAACCCTATTCCCACTACCCTAACCCCTAAACCCTAAACCCTAAAAATCCGAAACCCGGAGGAAGTGTGGTCGGCACGAGTACCCATCCTCAAGCTGCAGTGGGATGCGCATCTGGATGTGGAAGCTCTGCCTGCAGAGGGCTCAAGGCTCTAGGGCCTTTAGGGTTCAGGGGTTCAATATGCACGGAGACTTGCTTAAGGGTAGAATCTTGGTTTTGGCATGCTGAGTTTTTTGCCGCATTGCTGCATTACGCGCTTGTGGCTGCAGTGACTTTGCAATTCTCATAGCATCGTTGCAGATGGTGCATTACAGTCGACCAGAAACCATGGCCCTGAAGACATTAGCCGTGAGGCTGAACTCTAACTCTGAACTGTTCATAGTCTGACGCCATCACGTTCTCTCTTGTCGCGGTAGCCCGTTCAGCGCAAACTCAATAGACAGTTGCGATGCCACTGCTGCCCTCGCAGCTCACGTTGCTGCAGTACTGGCTACTTTGCTATTATTGGAGAGCATTACAAGTACTAGCAACCATGGATTAGGTCTCTTGGCATTCGATGGTGCTACTTTTTGTTGTCTTATTTTACCGTAGCTGCCATGCTGACATTGTCTCCTTGTAGCTGCCACGCTGGCAGTACAGCGACAACCCTGCATGGTTTAGTTTCCTCTTGCAGCCTGATCTAGCCAGTACGATCATCAGCTGGGGCCTGCTGCATGATGACTCCATCTCTAAGCTGCCCTAATCCCAGGCCTGGAAACCCTCAGCCTCGGAACCATAGACCCTCAAAACAGCCTAAAAAGTCCCAAACCCTGAAACCCTCCAAACCCTAAACCCTAAAACCCGAGGGAAAAAGAGATGGCGCAACACTCCACAACCCCCTAAACCCCAAAACCCGAAAGAAAAAGCCCTAAACCCCCCAAGCCCTACGCCCTCCACCATCAGGACCTCTCCTGCGGGAAGCTCAGGGGCATGGCGCTGCTGTGAAGGGGTTGGACTTTGGGCGCGAACCCATGCGGGAGTTTCCGAAAATTAGGGGTACCTTATTTTGGGGATCCTACTATTTAGGGTACTATATTAGTGAATTAGGGTCCCCTATTTCCGGAAACTCCCATACCACAGCTTCAAGCATCCGTTTGGGGTTGCGGGTTGAGAGAACTCCTAGTATTTTGGGCTTAGAACTTAGCACTCTTAGGGTTCAGGGGTCACCCAAAGCATAGTAAAACGCTATGCGGTTCCCCAACGAAAACCTGACAAGCCCCCCAACCAGCCCTGCACCCATACTGCAACGGTCGGCAGGGGTTCAGTCAGAGAGGACCAAAAGGCAAAAGTACAGAGGTCATTACTGGAAAGTTCAGGGCGCAGCGTTGAGGAAAAGTTGGGCTTCTGGGTCTGATTGGGTTTCGGATCGTTCGATTCTGTAACATGGGATGCGCTTCGTCCAAGCCACTGGCATGTGGGAAGTCGAGATGCGAGCCCCGACCCGAGGCAGAAGTGCATATTGTATTATTGTTATAAGCCATAATCACAGTATGTGCTTCGGTTATCTTGTTAATTACCCAGATAGATCCCTTGTAGTAACCCTTATAGACCCCTTTAAAGGAACCCTAGGTTATCTTCTTCTGTAGTTCTTCCTGATTTGGGTGGTGCCCCTGTGAAGTCTCGTAGTTTCGGACCTAGGGCCTAGGATTTCCTGGCCTATGGGCCTTGCTTGGGTTGACAGCATCTTTTCAATCATTTCCTTGGTGAACCCTATAAACTTACGCCCTAAACCCTGGTGGGTGAGGGTTTAGTCTAGGGTTTAGGCTTCAGTTTAGGGCTTTTGGTTCAGTTTAGGGTTTTTGGTTCAGTTTAGGGTTTTTGGTTCAGTTTAGGGTTTTTGGTTCAGTTTAGGGTTTTTGGTTCAGTTTAGGTTTTAGGTTTCAGTTTAGGGTTTCATGTTCATTGGTAGTTGCGTCATTCCTCCCGGCCCAGAGGCCTCGTAAAGTGAAGCCCACGAGCCTCCACCCTGAGCCTCTCAGCAGTAGGGTCCCCTTTTGGGGCTCTTTAAAGGGATCCACAAGGTTTTCTATAAGGGTGCTGTAAGGGTAGTCTTCCACATTAGGGTCCCTCTGTAGGCCCCCCAAGTAGTACGACACCGCTTAGAAAAGGACTCTGGAAGGGACCCTTGTTTAGACAACTACCTATGTATTCTATAGTGAATTATAAAACTCAAAACACGAGGATGTCTCGACCCCATCGCGAGACAACGCCCTATCCAGCCAGATCTTGTGCATGAATCCAAGAGCTGCAGGCCATAACCGTCAAGCGCTGCAGCTGCCGGGCTAGAATGGCTAGCGGCTAGCGCCCTAAACCCTATAAGCCCGATAAGCCCTACATAAACTCGCTGACTTGAGGCTTGGCGCTTGATTGCTTTGGGGTTGTAAGCTTTCGAATTGGGGTCTCAGCACGTGCTTTACAGCTTAGGGTCTTGAGGGGACGCACGACGAAGGCTCGGCGAGTGCAGAACATTCAAGAGTCAAGAGCTGCAGATGACAGCTGAGCTTAGGGTTTGGGGGGTTGAGCCTCATTTCTAGGCCACCGAGGCGCTGTTCTGCGTCTTCACGGCATGCATGATTTCATTGTGTCTAGTGCGGAGTGCTGAAAAAGCACAGGGCTTAGAGATCCTAAACCCAGCCCGCGCAAGAGAGCCTCAGGAACACGCGATATCTGAAGGTGGCTCGGCTCAATGGAAAGCCTGCAAGCAGAAACCCCAGAAAATGGTTTGTGCAAATGTTAGAATATGCCCCCCTTGTAGGGACCAGAAGCGGAAACGTACTGTCACTTGGCTAGATCGAGAAAGGTTCAATCTCTTTAATTCAAGGCCCGTATCGAAAGCTGCGCCGGTTGCTCCCTCGTATTGGGTTTAGGTTTTCCGCTCAAGACTTCGATCGTAGCCGGCAGTAGCCCGAACCCTTTTATTACATGTTTCGGCCATTGTAGACGTCTCAGAGAATATTTAATCAGCTGCCCTGCCTCATCATCCGTCGTCCGAGAATCCAGAAGCATCACTGAACCAGTGCATGTTCGGCTTAATGCGTGCTGTTCCCTTCCCTTCCGTGCTGTTTCATGGATTCAGACCCGTTTTGAGGTGCACGCAATGGAGTGTCTCTACCCAGAGGCCCCATAGTAGTTCCTTTTTGGGATTACCTTATAGGATTCTAAATATGAACCCCAAAAAGGAACTACTTTGGGGCCTTTGGGTAGGTATAGGACCAGCACTACAGGCTTTTCACTCACAGCAACTGCCGAAGCCAAGCTTGTGAGCTAACGGGAGGAAGGCCGATCTCAGCTTCGTGCAGCTTAAGTGTTGCGAGCGTTCAAGTTTGTGTTGCCTGTATGTCAGCGGTCGTAACATCATTTTGCATGGGTTGGGATGGTTGTTTGGAGTATGTTTCTTTTTCCCTCCCTGGTGTCCCAGGCGCATGGAAAATTTATATGTTGGGGGGGCGCTTTGGTGGTTGTGGAGCCCTGAACGTAACTCTTGTCCAGTGATAGGTTGAGTTGAAACCAGTGGAATCGCTAAACACTCATTAAATATTTCACAGACAACACAGCAGCTTGGGCCCCCAACCACATATCGGCCGTGCCCACAAGCGGACATAAGCGGACCCTCAACTTTGCGGGGTGCTCCAAGTGTTTCCACTTATGCTACATATTATGTGCTTGATGTATGTGCTTCCTGTAGCTTGCTCCAATACTGACGTGCGGTTGTTGGTACCCCCTAAACCCCAAACCCTGGTCCTGGAGAATTAGCAGGCAATACCAACCCTAAACCCCAAACCCCTAAAACCCTAAACCCATCTCACCGTAGCCATTTTGGCTCAAGCTAATCATCAACGACAGTTGACTTCCGCACCCCTGGTGAAACTTCTGATCCAAGCGTCTCGACATGACAACTGGAACTGATTCTTCTTGCGAACACGCGTGGGCGAACGAGGCTTTTGCCTTGGGCGGCCTGTGGGGACCGCGCTCCTCAGGAGTCAGGTTCGGTTGCTGCGCCTTCTCCATCGTTTGCTGCGGGTGGTTTTTCATGATCACACTGCTTGTCGCTTTGGGATGCAACGATGGCTGGATTCGTGAGGGCAAGGAGCTACCAGAGGAGGTTTGCTCCTCCTTGACGTCTCTTCTGATTGCAGCCGCCGCGATGACCATGACCTGTTTTGCTTCCGGGTCGGTCGGCGGCGGAGGCTTGCATCGTCGTACGGCACGGGTTGTCCTTATGACGGTTGTCGTGTGCTCGCATCGATGGAGCTGGAATCCTTGGGGTGAGAGTGTGGATGATTCGGCGAACGACACGCTTGACCTCGACGACTTGAATTCTTCTGATGACCAGAGTCAAGCGTACAATCAATTGCTCAAGTATGCCGCACGGAAGGCCCCATCATGTGCAGATGACCAGTTCTCGGACCTTGGACGTCTCGTCCGAACGGACTCCACTGCTCTGAGCCTCGTGAAGGAGACGATTGGAGTGCCAAATCTGTCGGACCAAGACGTGATTCGGTGGATGACCAACTCGTCGTTCTTTTACCGCAAGTGTGGAGCCGACTCCTGCTTGCGTCGAGGAAGGTCTGCGGTGCTGGTTGACTGTGATTGCACGAGAGAGTTCGGCTACAAGTGCATCTACGCAGCCGGACACCCTCGTCTTCAGATGAAGGTGAGCATTGCATCTTATGACGAGCTTTTTGGCAAGTTGTGGGACAGGTCGGGTTCCCTGATAACTGCCATCACTCGAATTTTGGTGGTGCCAGTTGCACTTGCTCAGGATCTGATTGGCCTTTTGTACGAGGCTTACGCCCAGCGAGCTACGGCACACCCGGCGCTACTTGACACAAAGCTGCTCGACCTGCCGGATCCACGTGTTCAGAAGTTGGCAGTCAACATGTTGATCGGCTATCTCCTCACTCTGGTGAACAGTTTGTGTGGTGTGGCGATTAACTGTGAGGCCTCTGAGGGAATGAGTCGTGGAGAGTGGTTTCTCAGGCTCGTTGGCGCATGGGTCTTGCTATTTGGTGGCTTGTATTTGGCTTGTATCTCGGTGCTTGGAAAAACGGTCCCTACGATGAATTTTGCGGGTCGACCACGTACGGCGACCTTCTCTTTTCACACCTGGCCAGCACACTATTTTCCACGATCTACCTTTTGGAAGAATCTGTCGGTGATATGGATTACTCGCGTTGGTTCCTCTATCCCGTCATTTTTCCGATTGCGGTGTCGTCGGTCATCATCCAGGAAGTGATTCGCGAGAGTTATGGGTATTTGGTGGTGGTGAAACTTGTGATTCTGGCGTTGGGATTTGCGTCTCTTGCCGCCATGCGGAGGGTGGCAGACTGCACATCCATTGCCTTATCCACGTTCGAGACTGCATGCGGCCTGTACTGCCCCTTGGCGATTCCGTGGATCACGTTACTCTGCGCTGATAGCCAACACATCCTCGTGTGGCGCGCACCAACCGCCTTCATCATGATCACCCTGTCACTGTGGTTCATGCCCCCCTGGTCGTTTGTCTTACTGTCTATTGCTCTTTGGATCTTCAACATGAGTGACTTCAACAACGCGGGGTCTCCGATCCTTACACACGTACCAGCGGGAAGTCAGTTTGACCAGTATATGTCCCTGATCGTCTGACGCTCCTTGCACTTGCTGAGCTTGTCATTGCGCTGATCATCGCGTACTTTTCGTTGCGCAAGGTGCTCAGGAGGATCGTTTTGTCGATTGTCCGCGACAGTGTGGACCTCATGGCGATATGTCGATTCGATGATCGGTTGCCTTGGAAAGTGCGGCTCCTGATGCTCTTGTCCGACCGTATTGATAACTCCATGCGCACTGTCGCAGTCGTGACAGGCGGCGGCAAGACGACCATCGCTGTGCTAACCGGCATTGAACACTTGTCAGAGATGGGGTCTGCTTCGGTGGACAAAGACGCCATGACCAGTACGCGCCAACATGAATATGACGAGGATTCAACCGTGTACTCCGTGTCAGAGTCTATGCGCTCGGCTGATGCAGCTGACGAAGATGATGATGAGGGCTCGGAGTGGGTTTTGGTGTCACTGATCAACCGCATTCTTGGCAGACAAATGTCCACGTGGCGACAGCGTTCTCAGAGCGTTGGGTCATGGTTCCGAGCGGGGGCAGAGGAGATCCACCATTGTCCACCATGCTGCAAAGGATCTTAAGATGCCCCCTCCGTTGGTCCTTGTGTTGGTGCATTCGCCTGCGGACGTCATGGCCTGCGGCTTGCCAGTCCAGTCTTAGTCTCACCGGTGGACGCCAGATACAGCAAGTCTTGTTTGTTCGTGCGAAACCTGTGGAGGACGGAGGCAGAGGCGCTGACATAGATGTCCTGAGACGCAGGGTCGCTATGGATCGAGAGGCATCAACAGGCTACACGAGCTTGTCCTGGCCGCGGGTGGCAAAGCACGTGTTTTATTCTGGATGGCCGGGGGCGATGACCTATGTGACCGTGCCGACGTTGAGTGGAGCAGACCCATATCTCGTCCCCGACGTCTACCGTGCTGAGGGCGGTAAGGTTTACACCAGGATCTCAGCGACGGGAGTGTCTTCACCGGACTTGGTGCTCGAACTCAACCAAGTTGTCCCGGCGAACGGAGGAGTTCTTGTCCCATTGAGGCATTGGCCAGAAGGTCTTGCAACCTACAAAAGACAGCGTGNTCCCGGCGAACGGAGGAGTTCTTGTCCCATTGAGGCATTGGCCAGAAGGTCTTGCAACCTACAAAAGACAGCGTGAAAAATTCGGGAGTGTCACGTTTGGAGAGCTCACGCGCTCCGGTGTGTGCACAACCAGTACCAGTCGCGCGGCCGAGAAGCGTGGAGGCGTGGATGTGACGTGATCATGAATTATAATGCTACGGCCCTGGCGAGAGCTCTTGGACGATCCTCTGATGACATTAAGATCATCGAATTGGGGGCACAGTTGTTTCCGCAACGCCGCACTGACCTCGCGCGTCAGCAGGCCAGGATGGCTGACATCATCGCGACCTCGAGGAGTCCTGATGAAGTGAGCGATGCCATTCTGATCAATCCGACTGAGTCGCAGCGTGAAGTGCTTGATGAGGCGGCTGCTGCAGCATCAGCCACCATAGTCGATGATCCCACCAAGCGTGACAAGGTTGCGGCTGCGGCTCGACGCGAGGCTGCGGTTCAAACGGCCGCCGACAGTCTGGCGTCTCTCCCTAGTGCGAACCAAGGTTCTATGCGTCCGGCTGCCGTTGCAGTGAGTGACTTCGAGCCGCCTCCGATGCTTGTCGTGCAAGGAGTGGACATCGTTCTGGATGGGCGTTACGTCCATGTCAGCCTGGAAGGAACCAAGTATTGGCTGGCTATACCCGAATTTGAAGCGTCGTGGGGCCAAGCGCCTGAGCGCTCTCGGCCGACCACTG
>BGNK01001037.1:158118-175902 GCA_003297005.1 Symbiodinium sp. clade A Y106
AGAAGGCGTCGGGGTCTCCGAAACAATTCCGGGGATGGATCATCAACATGAAGTCCGCGGGCTTTCTGGTCCGGGCACTCGCCGAGCTCGACCAATGACTGGGTGGCCGCACGTACCGTGTCTGATCCGTTCGACGGAGAGGCTTGGGAATCTGGGGGCCTCAAGCAACAGTTTGTGGCTGAGTTCTTGGAATATGCTGGTGCGGTCAATGTCAACATCACCCCGGTTCCAGTCGGAGTGCGTGAATCTACCATCGTGCGGCGTGAGGGGCAAGAGGAGAAACGTGAAGCAAGGATCCGCAACAGGCGCAAGCAAGCAAACCGTGCGACTAAGTGAGCTGAATTGTCCGAAGAGGACGAACTGGGTTGCTCAGACCCTGAGATTTTTTCTTCAATTCACTACTGGACTCCAGCAGAGATTGAAGCAGCATCAGCTGGGAAGAGTTCTGAATTCTCGATTCTTTCGGCTCACAATCTTCGGCCTATCCTTGTCTTGTGGACTTCGTCGTGGGTAGAACTTTCTCTATCGTCCGATCTTGTCCGGTTGCTTCAATAAGACTACTTTCGAGTGGCTTGACTGTTTCGGACACCCTTTTTTCAACAGCGAGTCAGTAAGGCTTGGGTTGAGGCATGGGGTTTTTTCTCGCGGAGACAAAGTCCTGCGTACTTAGACATCGACATGGTTCGCTTTGCTGCTGACTGTGACGATCTCATAAGTGACTCTTGTCTCTGGCGAACGTTACATCTCCACAGGCCTCCCATTTTGCATGCTGACCTTTGCGAGGACGGGGCAAAACTTTTCCGCCCAATCCATAGCGTCAAGCTGTGACCCTTGGTGGTCTTTAGTTTGTGAACGTCCTTGATAACAATCGCATCCTTGTTTGGGCTGAGAGGGTTAGCTTTCGGATCTACTGTACCATGGATTGCTACTCGGGCTGCTTTACGGGATAGAGCCTACCTAATGGATGGCCCACAGGTGAAGCTAGATTTCGCTGCGAAAGAGTCTTGTTTGGAGACCCGTTCGAGCCTGCCAATCTAGAGTCTAGAGCCACCCTCAGTCCAATGTCACCATCGACTCATGCATCCTGGCAGATCCCTTGGATACTCAAGTGAGGCTCGGTAGCTCCTGCCCGCCGACACTCGCCAAATGCCCCTTGAACCCGAGGCCCTACAGACTCGCCTCCTCCATGAACTTTCGTCAATGCCAGGTAGTGGTAGTGTGTCTAGGGTTGCAGTGGATGCACTCTACACAGCCTTCGCACTTAGACGAAGCGAATACCCCTCTTCGGGTGTTTATGTTGTGGATGAAGTAATACTAGCCTGTGCACCTTTTTGGTTGAATGCTGACTTTGATGGTTTGTCCGATACGATTCGCATTCACACTTTATCTGAAATTTCTGACTGGGTAAACTGGGTGGAAAGACAGACATTCCAGACCGTCCTTATGATAACGTCTAGGCGTACTGCATCCGCACTTCGGGCTACCAGTTGTGACCTCGACTCACCAGACTCGTCTGATTCCCCTATGGCCCCAAACCTACGTCATACATCTACCCAAACGGAGTGGACCTTCCCACCTTAATGGCTCGAGGTCTGTAGATTGCCGAAGTATAGAGTATCCTCATCGCCATGTCAAGAGAGGATACAACTAGGCTAAAGGCACAGATAATCGCGGCGTTTGATAAAGCGCCTTCCAAGTATAAGTTGCCGGAAGGAGAAGGGCATGTACTTACATTGGGCCTTAACCCGCGTGATCTGAGTAAACTGTGTGTTGCCACCGCCCCGCTACAGCATCTTGCTGTTCAACTGTCCTTCTTGTTCCAGCAGCTTCTCCCGCACCATAAATTTTCAACGATCACAGTAAGAGACTCAGCGGGACGAGACCTACACAGAGACCTGCGTAATAGTCATTACCCACAGGCCATTGTTGCACTGTCGTCGTTCTCGGGCGGCTCCTTGTGGATCGAAAGCCCCAAAGGTCTCGTCCCTAAGGAGTATATGGGAGGGCAGGTCATGGGAACATGTTGCGACCTCTCGATGGGGACCCCATTAGTCTTTTCTGGTAAGCGCCTGTAACACTGCACAGAAGAGTGGTCAGGTAGGAGGGTCGTTGCGGTCGCTTTTACCTTGATGGGAGCCTTTTCGATGGAAACGCAGTTGGACCGGAGTCTCAGTGCTTTGGGTTTTAACATCCCGGACAGCCTTGAAGTTGATTTCTATGTCAGGGATGTAGTTGGACCTGGGCAACCGGTCCAATTGCGGCTGAACATGCACACAGCCACGCGCGTGTGGCAAGCAGGTAAACTTAAACAGGGCCTCCCCACCACCCTAGTGCTTAGTGACTCGGATGACGATCTGCCCGATATCTCACCCAGACCCGTTACAGGCACTTTAATAGACGGCGTGGAACGGGAGGTGGTAAGAGAAAGTGTTAGCTCCTACGATTCAGGCTCTGCACCTACTAGTACACTGCCATGGCCTGCCTCCGGGGCCAATGGATGACTTCAGCTGGATAGTCCCTATGTGCCGACTTTGAACTGCTCGTGAGTAATGGCCATGGCAATGTTGAAATTCGTGCAAGTCGTTTTAAGTGTTGGCTAATTAATAATCCATAGTTGCTGAATTAGAATGCTATCAAGCTATAGCCCTGGTGGACTTAGGTAGTCGTTCTCCTCTCCTCTCTCTCTGTCTAATTCCTCTATGACCTATCATCTAATGCGAGTATTCTTAGCCCTGTCTTATATTTTGTCTTGCTCCTTCGGGTTTCTTTGGCTGACCTCTCTTATTTATTAACACTGACTCAACTTTAACATGTTTTATCCTTCACCTCCTGATGTTATGTTAACAACTTCCCTTCGGGTTCGGAAGTAAAGTCTATTGGCCTCGGTTTGTGATAAGACCCCAAACCATGAACCCGCCACAGTGCAGCCATGGACTGCAAATTGCTGGGTGAGATGCCTCCTGAGGGGACGAGAGCTGGCACAAGGTGCAGATGAGGAGATCTGAGGTCCCGTCTTCAAGACTTTCACGTCTGGGTAGTGAAGAAGACATTATGGAGACGAGGAGGAGAAGTAATGATCAAGACATTCTGCAACATACGGACTGCATGTGCATGAGTTAATGCACTTTCCTCGCTCAGCAAGAATTTGAACAATCTGCATGATCCAACGCAACAGAGCCTGAATGGTATGGAGATGGAGATGCAGGCATACATGTGCTATATTGCATGAACCCGGGAGGCTTTCGGTGCACTGGCATAAGCGCCGACAGGGCAGCTCTGTCAGGGGTGCGAGAGCTTGCCCACGGTGAGCATGTGCCTGTAAAGGACTCTGAATTTGTCTGCATGGCAAATCTGAGGGCGGTAACAGGCAGAATGATGAGGGTTTGAGCGCTGACATGGCTGCCCAGCAAATACATTGTTCTGCTGTTACAGAATACTGCCTTCTGATCGAGATGACTTTGTGCGGCTCGAGCTGGCCTTGAAGCACTCGTGGTTTTTGGCTTGCTCAGTCTCCTGGACGTTGATGCAAGAAATTCTGAGCTCCTTAGAGCCGGTGACGTTGAGGCAGAAGCGCGCAGCTGTGGCTGCTAATTCATAATTCTTAATATATGCAGTGCACAATGCAAGGGATGTCAGTCTTGTTTGTCCTTTTGTAATTTGATTTGATAAGGGGCAGGCAGTTGTTTATACAAGTGTGTGCATGTGCATGGATGCATGTCGCTCCACACAGTCCATGACTTCTAGTTTCACTTTGCATCATGTCGTTGTCTGATCAAATGAACGGTCAACCTTGTGACGAATCAATAAGATTTGTCTGGATCTAGATGAGCTGCTGATCAATGAGTATCGGCCTTTCGACCATCGAGATGATGGCATTCCAGATCACCAGTTACACGGACCAACCCGGTCCATATTTTAGATATGTTTATGTCTGTTGAGGGCCCCTTTATTCCAACCATTCTTTACATAACCCCAACCCTTAGGGTGATCTGCAGTTGACACTTCCTAGGGTCCTACTGGTTACCGTGCTGCTTCATTCTCAAGTAGGACCCTAGGTGGGATGAAGTTTCCGAAGGTACAGTCACTTTATGTGTCGGGACATTCTACTTGTTGCTTTTACATCGTCGTTCATTCCCACTAGCGAAGTCTCACTCATCAGACCTCGAACCACATGCCTCGCCTGGATTGTCCGAGTGTGAGCGCCGAAACCCATCTCACCCCTCAACCCCAAACCCTAAATTAAACCCTAAAACCCCAAACCCCAATCACCAATCCAACTGCAACTTCGAAGCTCCTGCATTTGATCTCAGTGCTACGCGTCGATGAACCCTCTCATCCGGAACTTCGTCCTGGTCATCAAGCGACCCAGCTGGTTTTGGGATTATAGGGGTTTACTTTAGGGAGTTTAGGGCTCAGTGGTTTGAGTTTTAGTGCAAGCTTTAACGGTTTAGGGTTTAGGGGTTTAGGGTTTAGGGGGTCTGGTGATCCAGGAATCAACATGTTTCTGGCTTAGTGGTTTTAGGGATACAGGGGTATAGTGGCCTCTGTACGGTTTGAAAGAAGGGGTGTAGTGGCCCTAGGACACGAGGGATGCAGCTTCGCTTTAAGCCGAGTTCACGCACCGCGACCTCCAGTAGCCTTTACAACAAGTTTACCTAATATAGGAACCTGAATATTTAAATGCCTATAGTATTTTGGTGGTTCCTTATTATAGTTATAGTATAGTGGGCCCCAAAGCCGTATTCTAACTATGCAGGCCAATATATTATGGCCTCCATTGTAGTTCTTTTTTTGGCGAAGACCCAAAAAAGCAGTGATAATGGCTCGACTGGAAGAAGCCCGCTGCTGGGGCCCCGGATATAAACCGTCCGAAGGTATGATGCGAAGGACCCCTGTTATGTTTAAAGTTCGTTTAGGGTTTGGGGCTGGCCTCTGTGGAAGCGAAGCAGGTTTTGAATTGATGATGCCAAACCCACGATGGCAGACCGGTTCCCGACAGCCTATGAATATATACGTACTTTCGTAGGCTGTGTACTTCTGAAATTATGTTGCAGATACACTGCCTGAATGAACCCTGAACCCTAATCCCGAAAATCCTTAAACCATAGGGAATTCTCACAGACCCCTTCAGGGATGCCGCGAATCCGTCGGGCCGCCCTGAAAGGTTTCAAGCAGAGAGGCCCGGAACCAGGAGCCCGATCAGAACCAGACAGTCGAAGCCCACATGTCTGGGTTTGTTAAGGGATTTGATTTGAACGACCATAATGCAGAAACCACATTATTTGCTATAGATCCCTTTTCTTTTAAATAAGTCCGTGACAAGAACCCAGATACTGGTCCTAGGACCGAACAGTGAGGTCTTTGAACCATCTAAATCGAAGTATGCAGGCCGGAGCGCGAAATCCACGCCGCCAGCGTGATAATCGAATTTTGGGCTAGAGCTTTTATGGCTTTTTAGGGTTGATAGGGCTGCCTTCAGCCCGACCAAACCTGTGGAGGCTTTTCATCGCAGGAGCCTCAACCATGCGTATAGTTCTTGGTAGAATGCTAACCCAAAATCACCACCTAGACCCCATCAGTATGTAGAATAATAGCCTTTAAGGGTGTTGGCCCATTATTCTACCTACTTTTGGGGGTTTAGGCACGTATCTGTTTGCCTTCAAAGCTTGCTCATCAAGACCCCGGGACCAACAACCCTAATAGCCAGGGATTCTAAAGCCTCAACGCAAAGCCACAAACCCCAAACCCTAAACCCCTGCTAGAGCCTTTTGAAACCCTTATGCCCCTCAAACTCTAGTCCCTAAACCCTACGTGAACCCTTTGCGAGAGCCCTAAACCCTTTGTGAGAGCCCAGACCCAGAGCCCTCAGACGAGGCAGTGGGCGAAGTTCGAGCAGGTCTGCGGTGCGACAATCCGACATCTGTCCACGTGCCCAAGCTGTTTAAGGGGTCCAGAAAGTTCGCTGAGTGTTGCTCATAATATGCAGTATACGGTATACTAGTATGTTACTAGTACAATCTTCAAAAAATTTTGATGTAGTGTATATAGTAGCTATAGCGGTTTGGGATTTGGTGGGTTTAGGCTTCAAGGTTTGGGGTTTATGGAACCTCCTAGAGGCCTTCTCCGCAAAATCCAGGGTCCAGGACCTGGGCTTGTTCAGGGGTTTTCCGACCTAGGTAACCAACCGGTCGCAAATCTCTGAAGGATGTCCATTTGGCACTTGTGTTGACTTCTCAGTTCCTTTGATGTCAGCTGCGGTCCTAAGTGATCTGAGGTTGTGTATTCTTGTTCTCTGGACCGTAGTCTGCCTCGCCTGCCATGGACGCTGCCCCAGACGCCCTGCCAAGCCTAACCAGGTTAACAAGGCAGTATCACAAAACCCTGAGCCCTTAAGCTGTCTAGCAATGCAACACGCTGATTTCCAAGGTATTCCTTCACGCTGATGGCCGCTGCCCTAGCAGATGGGAGCACTGGTATTTAGGGTTCATTGTTCTCTCCACTGGAAGAAATTGTTTTGTGATACGCTGCAGCTCATGTTGAAATTTCTGTGTGTATACATGTCGTCTAGCCCCGAAGACAAAACCTGCTGCTGCACCTTTTACACTCATCATTCCGCAATTCCGCGCTGCGCGTTCCGTTCCCAACATCGTACAGCGTGTCCGGCTTGCGGAGTGTTAAGCTTACATGTTGGTTGAGGGCTTCAGGGTTTGAGGGCTTCAGGTTTATACACAGCTGTATTGTCTTTATTGGTGAGGCATGGGGGCCTTGTTCAGGTTCATGAGTAGGGGCACTTGAGGCTTAGATAAACAAGCAGCCTCAACAACATCCAGAGACTTGGACCTTGATAGAAAGGACCTTATTGGCAGTGATACACTGAAAAAATTCTCTGATGGTGTCGGAATTCTTGGGCGGTTGCTCTTGACCACAAACTGCCGCAAAGTTCTCAACATGCCAAACTCCGAATCCCCGATCCCTCAGCTACTGCCAGTTTCCCGCGCTCATTCAACTGGTACATAATACAGGGGCCGAAATACTGGCCTGTACTTTTCTGTGGTCCCTTATTGTAAGTATCGTAGAATATTCCCACAAACCCTCTTCTAATCATAAAGGCCCCTATATTAACCCAACAGAGAAATTCCAGAAGGAGATGCTCGGGGAAGACTCAGATATCTGTCAGGGTCGACTATCAAGACCTGAGGGTCCGATGTGAGGCATACTGTCAAGGCCATTTTTACGCTTTAAAGAAGATTCCGTGTTGATCGCAGAGAATTGCCAGGCTACCCGTAGCTTGCAAGATCATGCTTTTTTGCCTTGCATGGCTTCTCGGGTTGTTCTTTTTAGCTTGAGAAGACGTCCGGATTTAGGGAATGGGCCGAATAAGTTTTGGGGGGTTCCGTTGTTTCTTGCCGAAAGCTGAGGCGATCTTCTTTCTCCAGGTACATCCCGGGTTACATCCCAATTATCGCAACTTGGATATAGGCTTCAACACAAAGCGGTGGTTTGCAGCATCTCAGTTCCATGCCGGTCGATTGTTGTGGTTGCGAACATCATGGTTTCAGATCTGATGCCTTGTGGCCTGTTGAAGCCTTCGTTTGGGAATCTCCGTTGCTAGCGGGATTTAAAGATCGTTCCCTAATGTGTCGGATGTTTGCTTTGCTGTCGTGCTTCTTCTAGCTGTGCAGGTAGTATAGGATCTCCGGCAGCAAGTAGTAGTAATCGTTGTCGGAGTAGTCGTAGCAGCAGCAATAGCTGTAGTAATTGTCGTGGGAGTGCCGTAATAGTCGTAGTCGAAGTAGTAGTAGTAGTAGTAGTCGTAGTAGCAGCAGTCGCAGTCGCACACCACCGCCAGCGCGACCACCACCGTTACAACTGCCATTACTACGACCGCTACCGCGACCACCACCTTTCCGCTACCAATCTCTAGGAACAACAGGGAGTCCTAGTAGATCTACGACACCGGCAGCAACACTGACAGTGACAAACCCTGGAAGAAACCAGGAAACACTCGTGAAGTCCAAGCAAGTGTCAAATCTCCAAACCCTATGCATGAGAAGCTTGAAAGCTTTTGAGAACACTAGGAATCACTGATCATAGATCACGCAACAACCCCAAACACCCGAGCCACTTTTGTGATACCCTCAACCCGAAATCTTAACCCTAAACCCTAACCCTAAACCCTAAAACCTAAGCTAGGTAGGAGTGAAAAAACCTTAAACCCTCATCCCTCAACCAAGCTGGTCGTCTGGCGGTCACCAAAAGACACGAGGGTTAAAAAAAAGAGACCTAAGCCCGAAACCCTAAAGCCTCGACTGAGGTCTCCCCTGCATCTCGACGGCGAGCTTCGACATTGCCGCCGACCCGGGCGATGGTACCGATCCACAGGGGACCCGCCTTTTCGGGTTTAGGGGTTAAGGGTTTAGGCAGAGAGAATTCGTTCAAAGAAGGGTTTTAGGGTTTAAGGTTTAGGGGTTAGGGGTTTTAGGGTCTTCCTGGACCGCAACAGTATGTAGAATAATAGCCTTTCATAGGTTTTCTGCCATGATTTTACCTACTTTCGGGGGTCCGGGTCAGGGTTCCCGGTGTCAGTGGCTAAACCTTAAACCCTAAACCCTGTAGTAGGGTTTTCCTTCAAACCTGTGGGTTTCATGGGACCTTGGGTTAGTAGCGCCTTGGGGGGACCGGGAATAGCTAGCCTTGAAGAGCCCGAACCGCAAACCCTGAAGGAGTTCGAGTTCTGCAGCGGAAGCCAGAGGTTGTATGACAACTTAGTAGCTGAGTAGGTAACGTTTAACCTTTTGGGGTTTATATATTCCTACCATAATTGAAAAGGTTAACCTTTTGGGGCTAGGGTACTCAGCCCCTAAGACAAAAGGTCCAACTTAAGCCCACCATGCGCAGGATACGTTGGGACATGGACCTCCAGCTCAGCCAGCTTCCTGTCTCGTGTTGTGGGACACTGCCAGAGACTGAATCTGACATCAAGGTGATAGGAGGATATATATATATATATATATATACATACTTGGGAGGGTTTTGGAACTTGGTGGTTCAAGCTTTGGTTTCCCTTGGATTGGGCTTCACTCTCCATAGTTCGGGGCAGGGGCCTGAGACATGAGATGCTTGGGTTTTTTGCACGGATGTGGGTAACTGGAGCCCTAGGGAAAAACCATAGCCTTAAGCCTGAGGCCTCAGCCCCAGGAGCCAGACGCTTCGTGCGGTCCCCCCTTTCAAGAAGCCATGTAAACATGTATGTACGTATGTATGGATGGATGGAAGGAAAGATGGATGGATGGAAGGATGGAAGGTGCATGGATGCAAGGATGCATGGATGCATGGATGTATGGATGGATGGATGGACGGATGGACGGATGGATGGATGGATGCGTATCATTTGTACATACACTTATTTGTCATTTGCATATACGTGATAAGAAGCTTTCGTTATTCAGTGCGTATACATTCACAGGCATACCATACCAGACCATCCCAGATCACGCAAGACCACGCCATGCCAGACACCAGACCAGACCATAACACACATCACACGCACCAGACGAGACTATATCAGACCATGCCGTGCCATGCCATGCCATGCAGAGATTGGCATAGATACATATGCGATCATACATGCATGTAAAGACATGTATGTATGTAATACAATGCAGCATACTGTTACGTACGGATGGATGTATTGTATGTATGCATGCATCTATGTATGTATGAGTGTGTACATTTGCCTGTTCTCGTATATGCACACACGCATCCAGACTTCTCAGGGTGGTGTGGGATTTCTTTCACTTCTACACCAATGAGTACAACTGGAGTGAGGAAGTCGTCTCTGTCCGCTTGGGCCGGAGGCTAGGAACTTGGGGTCAGGGCTTCAGCCCCTGCTCAAAAAGGGCTTAGGGTTGAGGGTTTGGAGGTTTAGGGTTTAAGGGTTTAGGGTTTAGGGTGTTTGAGGGTCGGCTGTAGGCTGCAGGATTGGGCATACGACTTCAGGGCGTTTGAGCGGAGATGCTGAGGGTTTGTGAAGGTTGAGTGTGTTGGGATGATAGAACTTAGAGAAGGTCTTAGGACTACATTGTTTAGCATTTAGGGACTTGGGACCCTAAACCTATAAGCACTCAACTCTTAATTAAACCGTAATGGGGTTGTTGGGGTTGCTGGGGCTTACTGTCGGGATTGAGGCTGGGGATGTTCGTATTGGGGTTTGGGTTTGCGCAAGATCGAGGAGTCTTCCTTAACCCGGAATAACCTACCTTTTTAAGGACTTATATAAGGAAATTATAATAAGGAACCCTAGAAAGGTAGGTTATTCAGGGTTAAGGTTAGTCTTAGATGCAAAAAAGGAGCGGGAACAGTATCCCCTAATGGCCCCTCTCAAATTTGTCTGTAATGTACCCACCACAAACTGTCTCTACTATATTCGGGCTTCTCGCAGCCAGGAATTCCTGCATCACTCTTTGAGGCCTATTGGCCGGCAACCCCAAGCCCCAAAACCCAAAGCCTTCAAAGCCGTAATATAGAAGCCTGAGCACTTACCAGCATTGCTCCTTGGCTTAGGTTTGTTTGTTATACGATATATCCTCAAACAGTGTTCTACTGACTAGTGATTAGTGCCCGATACATTATGCAAAAGCATCCTTTGCCAGGGTCTCTCGCTACGATCCCGAAGTGTCCCAGCTCGCAGGCCACGTGGCCACGTCCCCAGATCTCAATCACAAAGGGTCCATGTACTCATATAGTATATACATTGGCCTTAAAGTGCTCCCTATAAAGGTACTTTGGGGCCAAAGTATACACTATTTGAGTACATGGATCCTTAGGGAATCACATTGCGGCTGTGAACGTTCCGGGGCTTTGGTTTAGGGTTTAGGGAAGCTTGAGCTTGAGCTTCAGTCTGTGGTCATCCACGGCTTTCCCTGCGAGCTCTTGCCTTCAAAAGGGTTTAGGGTTTAGCTTTTCCTGCGAGCTCTTGGGGGCTTGAGAGTTGCGCCGGCGCTGGCCGGCACCCCAGTCCGGCCGGATAGTAGGTGTAGATGAACTCGGAGGCTTAGCAAATACTCCAAGTGTCCAGGCGCATGAGGAATTCAGGGAATACTGTGGGCCCTTTAAAGGGTGTTCTCATGTGGGTACGGTAGGGCCAAAGCGTAGACTTCACGCGCACATGGATCCCTATGACTCGAGTGGAAACTCATGGAAAGTCCGTGTATTTACAACCCCTGCAGGTCTTTTGCAGAACTTGCCACACACGCTAAACTCTAAACTCTACACCATGCATACTATAGGACGTAGACCCTTAGGGTATTGGAGACATTTGGGATCCTTTCCCCGAGCGTTTATGAAACTTCACGCCCAGGCGCCGCGGCTGCACATCGAGGATCCTTTTCTATTGGAGAGGCCTTCTTTTCCGGGTGGGTCCGGCTCCGTCGTTTCGGGATGAAGTTCGGGAGTTGGGGTTCAGAGTATAGGGTGTAGGGATGTTTAGGGTTCAGAGTTTAGGGTCCCGGGTTTAGGGTTCAGAGTTTAGGGTCGAGGTTTTAGGGTTCAGAGTTTAGGGTCTAGGGTTTAGGGTTCAGAGTTTAGGGTGTAGGGTTTCTTTTTCGGTGTTTGTGGGTCAAGCTTTGGGGAGTGGCAGTTGCCTAGACGTTCGACTCGTGATTCTGATGTTACTTGCCGCAGGGAGGTGTTCTGGTTTGGTCTAACGGCCATACCCCTAAAACTTAAACCCTACACCCTAAACCGTGACCTCAGGAGACCGCTCTAAAGCCATGCACAGGCCTAAACTCATAGGGACCCTTAGGGGGGTAGGGGGGAGGGGGGTAGGGGACTATACTTCCTTAAATAGGCCTTATTAGGTCCTTATTAGGTCCTTATTATGGGCATTAAGGCCCCCTACCCCCCNGGGGTAGGGGACTATACTTCCTTAAATAGGCCTTATTAGGTCCTTATTAGGTCCTTATTATGGGCATTAAGGCCCCCTACCCCCCCTCCCCCTACCCCCCTAAGGGTCCCTATGATAAACCTTGTACCCGGAGGCACCCACTGCATTGCCCAGATCTAGGGTCCTTGCTGACACAGTTTTTTGAGATCCCGCTTGAGTTTAGGATGGCAGTCGTGGGTAGTGGGGGAATCATGGTTGCGCAGTTGGACCTTTTGGGATAATTCTTTCGGACCCTATCAGTGTAGATGCATCAGGATCCTGATTTCTAGGAAACCCAAACTACGTACCCTCATTTCAACCTGTCAGAAACCGCGACCTCCTTGCCTTAAAGATTACCTGAGACTACCTGACAAGTAGGGGCCCTATACCGTTCGTTATACTAATCATGAACCCCTGTATGGTAGTTGAGCCTTAAACCCTTCAGGGCACATGTTCAGGGCACATGTCGTCCTTAAGGCTAAATGGAGTCTCGGGGAGCCACCTGTTCACCTAGGCTTCCCATGCAGGGACGGTTTAGGGTTTACTTGAAGGTTCATGGGTAGTTGTTTGGAGGGTTATAAGTCCCCTAATAGGGCTTATATCTATGGCTACCCTACTTGTAACCCCACTTATATCTACCCATGAACCTTCAAGTAGGGCTAATGGTCTGCACTCCGCGAACTTACTGCAGTGTGGTATTTTGTCCCAAGCAGCCGTAATCCCTGAAAGCCTGAGAAGGTAGCGAACTTAATAGGGCCATGCGTATTATGGGACTTTTGGTTTTTTGGATTTTACGGGGGGCTTTGTTTGAGCATATCAGTTTTCGAAACTGTTCGTTTAGGGTGTTAGATGGTTTTAGAGTGTCGTCCTTAATGACCCCAACCCCTACACTTAACCTTGGTCTTGGGTTCAGCGGATTAGATTAGGGCGTACGTTTAAGGCATTCGTGGCCGAAGCGCTAAGCCGGGCAACCACCGATGCAGCCCAACCGCTTATAGCACCCGCTTAGGAGCATCTCAACACTAAGCCCTGAGAGCATAAGCCTATAGAAACCTCTTAATGTAGGGGCGTAACTACTATTTTGGGGCTTCCTTATTAAAAGTATGGTATAATGGGCCCCCAAACCCGAATCTAACTATTCAGGCCGCTATATCATAGAACCCTGTTATAGATCCCTGTAAAGGAACCCTTTTAGAGGAACCGTGTAAGGGAACCCTATTCTGACTATTGAGGCCCCTATTTTGCACAAGCCTACTTGGAGGTTCATGGGTAGTTTTAAGTGGGGTTATAAGTAGGGTAACTCTAGTCATAACCCTTATTAGGGGACTTATAACCCTACTTGTAACCACCCATGAACCTCCAAGTAGGCCCTAAACCCTCTACCCTTATAGAATCCCTACAGATCCCTTTAAAGGGACCCTTAAAGGAACCCTTATAGCTACCCAAGAAGCGACCTCCATGGACGCATCAAAGAGAACTCCCAAGTCCCAGCGCAGGGCTGGCCCGCGTTTACTAGAGGATCATTAGGGCTTACCTTATAACCCTGAAATAACCTACCTTAGGGGTTAGGGTTAAGGGTTTTAGGGCTTAGGGGTAGGGGTTGCGGGTTTTAGGGGTTAGGGTTTAGGGGTTTAGGGTTTAGGGTTTACCTTAACCCTGAATAACCTGCCTTTTTAGGGTTCCTTACTATGATTTCCTTGTATAAGTCCTTAAAAAGGTAGGCTATTCCGGGTTAAGGTAGGGCTTAGGGTTAAGGGTTTTAGGGTTTAGGGGTTAGGGTCAAGGGTTTTAGGGGTTAGGGTTTAGGCTTAAGGGGTTTAGGAGTTTAGGGGTTAGGGGTTTTAGGGTTTAGGGGTTTAGGATCCTATTCTGTCATATGGGACATCATGGGACTAGGATCATATGATGTCATATGGGAGTTTCCGAAAACTAGGGGAACCTCTACTATTCAGGGTACTAATAAAGGTCCCCTATTTTCGTCATACGGGACTACATGACTGTAAGACCCATTGAGATACTGATAATCCTACCTTTATCCCCGGATCCTCTGAGGTAGCCCCCACCCACATGTGTTCGTGTCGGGGTTCTTGTTTAGCAGCTTACCCTAAGGCTCCAAAGTAGTTCCTTTTGGGGTAGTATATTGGAGTCCCTAACCCAAAAAAATGGGGACACCCAAAAAGGAACTACTTTGGAGCCCCTGGGTAGTTCGTTTAAGTTAACACGCACACACACAGTTCGTCAGGAATCACCACTCATTCTGATTATTCTGTGAGCCAGAGTCCGCCAACCCTTGAAACAGGGTTTAGGGTTTAGGGGTTTAGGGTTTAGGGTTTAGGGTTACCAAAGGTTGCACGTAGTATAACAGGACATTCCTTAGTGCGAAACTTGCCCTAGGCTTCGATATTCGACGTCGTCACACTCCAGCTTGCTGCAGCCTTTAGGCTTCAGGCCCTGTACTGCCCTGAAAAATCCAAAATCCCTCAGATTCCGGAACTTAGGGTTTTTTCCTCTGTGTCCCTAAACCCTAAACCGTAAATCTGTTCATTTGAGTAGTTCTCAAAATAGGATCCTTGTAATTAGTGTCCTTTTTATAAGCGTGCCGCACTATTTTGAGGACCTACCCAGGAATGTTAATTTAGAAAAGTGCCCATATCATCCCTGAAACCCTAAGGCTCATAAACATTCATAAATCCTTAAACCCGCTCTTTTCCAAGTCCAACTCTTCATTCGCGTCGGCAGGAACTTGAACTGCGTGCTCGGCAGCGAACAAGAGGAGTATTTGCAGGAGCTTCGGGTTCGGTCTGGCGAGCTACGGTTTAGGGTCGAAGGTTGGTTCGAGGTTTAGTGCGTTGTGAACTTTCTTTCACAGCCAGTTGCCTAAACTGATTCACGAGTGCGTATGATTAGCAACCCGCTGTTTAGGCAACTGCGACCAAGTTTCAATGATCAAGATCATTCGGTGAAGATGCAGTTGTGCTCCCCACGCAGAATGCCCGCAGCTCTCACGGACCATCCTTTGCCTCAGCTATGATGGGCTTGAACTGTGAATCCGAATTTCGGATCTTGTAACTTTGCCTTGCTTCGGCTGCTTCCTTGGGCGGGAGATCATGCTTGCCAGACCCCAGAGTGAGTTTCCGAATCTGCGGCACCAGGGCCCTAGTCTGGTATGGCACACCTCGTCCCTAAGGCATTATAGAGTCATAAGGACCCTTAGGGGGTTTGGGGGGGAGGGGGGTACAATAAGGACTTCATAAGAGTCCCCTACCCCCCTAAGGGTCCCTATGATAGAGGGCGTGCGAGTTGTGTTTGGGCCAGGACCGCATGCGTAGCACCTTTGCTTCGCTGGCAAGCTGGCGGATGCCACCGGCTTTCGTCATGAAGCAGCCGAAGCCTTTACGACGCTTGGCCACAATATGATATTAAAGGGTTTAGGGCTGAGGTGCATAGGGTTTAGGATGCGCCAATGAGTGTAGGAACGGAAATTTCATTAAGATGCTTGCTAAAGCAAGTTCTGCAAACCCTAACCCCTTCTACTTTAAGTATACCTGAAACTGAAAATCATAGAAAGACCCTACTGTTCAATCTAACTTCCTGCTTCTTGGATCCCGGGATGTCCTATACTTTACCATAAGGACACGATGGTATTCATGTTCCAACTTTCTGGCTTCTACTCGCTGCTCTAACCTTCAGCCACCCACCCTAATCCTGAACCCTAAACCCCTAAACCTCTAAACCCTAAACCCCTACACCCCTAAACCCCAAAATCCATAAATAAATCCTAAACCCGAAAGATGGTCTGACCCCTGGCATCGTTCGGGTGGACAAGGAGGCGCTCCAGGTGATCTTATGGGTTTAGGGTTTAGGGCTATACCCTAAGGCTCCAAAGTAGTTCCTTTTGGGGTAGTATATTGGAGTCCCTAACCAAAAAAATGGGGACACCCAAAAAGGAACTACTTTGGAGCCCCTGGGTACCTGCTATCGACTGGTCGAAAGAAGTTTCAGCCAGGTCAGCTGGTGACGGCATTGATCCCAGTGGCGCTGTCGGATTTTAAAGACATTTCCGACCGTCAGATTAGGGCATACATCAAGCACACCCTGCTCTGCGCATTTCCGTCAAGGCACTTATTATAAACTCCCTGGAAGGACGGCAAGACACGCTCCAGGCTGACCATCAAGGGCCATGCGGCGAATGTCGTTATGTCACTGCCGTGTCCGTATGGTAGGTAACATTAGTAACATTGCAGCCTTGACGCACCGAAACTCAGACCCCGTAAACCTATGCGCTCTTAACTTGCAAGGCTGATGGAACGCGACGTGGATCCGCCAGACACGGCCCAGGTACTAATATTGCAAAGTATTCAGACCGCTATCTTAACCCCAACCTTAAAGCCCCGCTAATCGAGCCTTCAAGCCCTAAACCATCTAGACCCCGACAAACGTAGGGTAGAAGCCAGAAAGTCGGAACGTGATTATCCTCCTCCCCTGAAGTAGTAAGGTGGAGGGAGTCCCAGCACTATTCATCCTAATCGCATGTTGAAGCTTTCTGGGGCTTCACCAACTTCTAAAAAAACCCAAAACCTTAAGCCTACCCTGAGTATGAGCCTGAATACGGTAGAAGCCTAAAAGTTGGAAACTCAATAGCCTCAATCCTTAAGAGTCGTGTGTAAGGAACCCCAGCCCAAATTTAAATTGTCCTTACTCCCGTTTCCAACTTTTGTTGGGGTTTACTCTGCGAGCCACGCAGCTGCCGAGGGCAGCAAGCAGCCCCCTTTCCGGCGGCAGCTCCGAAGCATGAGGCTCCCCGGTTGCCACAGGCCCCCCGGCCGGTTCAGTTTGGGGGTTTAGGGGGCTTAGGGGTTTAGGCTTTAGGGGTATAGTGTTTGTTCAACTTTTCCCATGTTGCTGTACTTCGCCACTTTTCGTTGCTTGCTGTATTTTTGTTCGACTTTTCAAAGGCTTTTCGACTTGTCCTGCTTTGCTATACATTTCGACTTTGTCCTAGCTTTCCTTGACCTTTCGATGCTGTTCGGGTTTTTCTGGTTTTTCGCACAAAATCTTCATCCAATGCAGCTTTTCGATTTTCGCTCCGCTCACGTGCCCACAGCCAGTCGCAAACACACGATTTCAGGTCCTTACAAGCGGAATCGTGCTGTTCAGATATTAGAACCCTCCTGTCGTCTCCATTAGTTACTGTTTCTTTTTTGGGTTACTTTATAGGACTCCTACTATACGAATGGTTAAACCAGAAAAAGGAACCACAATGGGGACTATAAGCTGAGACCGCCCTTAGGAAATCTAGTCATGGATTATTTGCGATGTTGTCATCCTGCAGGCTAAGCTCCCCGGAGCAGACCCTGAATTTCTATTCTAACTGCTTAGGACTTCTATGGTATTATGAGGGTTTGACAAGATTTCTACATGGTTTTCGTGTGAGAAATTGGGCAGGGGGGTTGGAATTTGCACCCTAAACCCGAAACCCTAATGTTGAAAGCACTCACGTCAGGCATGATCTTGTGGTCTTGATGACACAGCTGTTGCATGCAGATGCCTGTGTGGCACAAGCGCTTGATCAGAGGCCATGCAGCATTCACATGTCCGCTCATGTCACAATCACGTTTCGTGCTGTTTCGTCCGTACATTAGCGATGCACTACAGATCAATGTTGCATTCGCGGAAAACCCAATTCGAGTTTGAGCTGTGCTGATTGCCATGGCTAGTCTGAACGGGATCCCAGGGGAAGCTTCAGCACGTTACCTTCAGCAGGGTATGAGCCCAACGCTGGACGGTGAAGAACACGGTCCTAACTATGCCAGAACTGGTGATGAACCGCTGCGTGATGTGAGTGAACCAAGAGGCTCTGT